>CAUYRT010069488.1:0-90872 GCA_963574885.1 Lepilemur ruficaudatus
CTGCACAAGTGAGGCATCCTGCTGGCCAGATGGCCGCAATTCTTGCTACCGGCATCCTCCTCCTTAGTATCAGCTGCAGAGGGGACAAGCCGGCTGGCTGCCTTTGTCTCTGTTTGGGAGCCCTCCTTCCCCTGAATACCCCGTCCTCCAGAATGGACTTGGGGCACGGAAAGAAGGGAAAGAACGAAGGAAGGAGGGAAGGAGGGAAGGAGGGAAGGAAGGAAGGAAGGAAAGAGGGAGGGAGGGAGGGAAGGAAGAAAGGAAGGAAAGAAGGAAGGAAGGAAGGAAGGAAACATGGGACAACTGTGGCAGAGAGAGCTAAATAAAGGTGGACCTGTATTGATGGCCCAGCCCCTGGTACAATAACTGTGTGAGGTTACTACTCTTTTTTTTCTTTTCTTTTCTTTCTTTTTTTTTTTTTTTGAGACAGAGTCTTGCTGTATTGTCTATGCTAGAATGCAGTGGCGTCATCATCATAGCTCACTGCAATCTCAAACTCCTGGGCTCAAGCGATCCTCTTGCCTCAGTATCCCAAGAACCTGTGATTACAGGTGCACACCACCACATCTGGCTAATTTTTCTATATTTTGTAGAGATGGGGTCTTGCTCCTGCTCAGGCTGCTCTTGCACTCCTGGCCTTAAGCGATCCTCCTGCCCCAGCCTCCCAGAATGCTAGGATTACAGGCATGAGCAACCACGCCCAGCCAGTTAGTACTCTTATAATCTTCATTGCATAGACAAAGAAACTGAGATTATGAAACCTGGGCAAGGTCCCAGGGTGGCTTGCAAGTGGCAGAAGCAGAAATCGAACTCGCAGCCTCTTCAAACCACAATCCATGCTCAGCTCCTAAACCACACTGGCTTTATAATTTAGATCTTGAGGACTTACGTTCTCTTCTCTACAATTAAATGTAAAAATGGCCAAATGAATCTTGCACAAGAATGAAAAATGCTTCTCCTTAAGTATTTTTCCATAATGCTTTTCCTTATGCATTTTTCCATAATGCTCTTCATTTCATAAATAAAACCCCTACTTTGCATTGAGTGTGGAATGTAAAGCACTTGACTGCCTTATCTTTAATCACATGAAAGTCCCGAAGGACATGGGATTATCTTTTCCTGGCGATGTGGAGTATTATGCTCTGGGTCACACAGCCAAGAAGCAGAATAATGCTCATCTTATGCATTGGGCACAAAATTCACTCTGAACACTCAACTCAGTACTCTTTTCCCTAAACCAAACTACCTGTCAACCTGTTTTCCAGCAGAAGGCTCAGTGGAAGAGGCATATTGACTCTGTCATGTGGGCAGATGCAAACAGATCTCTAGACCAGTGGTTCTCAACAAAGGGAGATTTTTGCACACAGACAAAACCCACCACCACAAGGGAACATACGGCAATGTCTGGAAACACTTTGGGTTGTCACAGCCAGGAGCTGAGAATTGGGACTAGTAGTGCTACTGGCATCAAGTGGGTGGAGGCCGGAAGTGCTGCCTCGTATCCCACAACACACAGGGCAGCCCCACAACAAATGATCTGGTCCAAATTACAAATAGTGCCAAGGTTGGAAAACCCTGCTACAGACCCTACATACGTCTTTGCAGTTTTTTCGTGGTCTTGATGTCATCCAAGGAGAGTTTTTCTGTTGTTCAATACAATAAAATAATACTAATTTGCATTAAAACTTAACAGACCCACCAGAGCCAGAAAGAAATAAGAGTTGGGCTGAGATTCAGAGTGATGCTGAGATCACTTGAGAAATTCCTTCTCTCAGTTAAGATTACTGAGAGCCTACTGTATGTCAGACTCCACATTAGGATCTGGGGATGGTCCCGATGGGCAAGAACACCCTCTGCAAAATGCAGGACTAGAGTGCCTTTTCTCCCACAAGGACACACATCCTCTCAGGGAGTCACCAGATGGTGCACGGGGCATTTCCAGGCCCTCAGGCCCAAAGCCCCACAATAGCACTTTCTCTTCTTTCAGAACCTCGGCAGAGAGGCTCAAGGCAGAACAAAAGCAGACCCGGGAAGATGGGTCATTACCCTTGGAGAGGAGGCCCTCAGGCAAGCCTTGCATCCTGCTAGGATTTGATCCCTCAAATCCTAAGGAATAATAACCACAGTTAAAATGACAGCTTATAAAATCTCAGCTAGACTCCACAGCTTCATTCTCGGCCATTCCAGAACAACCACTATCTAAACGGCACCCAGGGCAGGAGAGCCAATGCCCTGCTTCAAGGTGGGGTTTAATGTAACAGTGTTTTCCACTGAAAGAGGACGAAGCTGGAGGCTCTAATACTTGAGGTTACACAAGGCACCAGCTGGTCACACAAGTCAGAATTTGAACCCAGCTCCACTGGACTAGAGCCTTCAACCTTGACACCCGGTGACTATTATTCATTCTGGTCACTAACACATGGTGTGACCTCAAGAGAGCTCTGCGCACTCCCTGGGCGTCAGTTTCAGGCAGCTGTAGAATGAGACATGGTGTCCCCCACAGCAGCCCCAGGCGGCCATTACTGGGCCAAAGGGGAGAAGGTGAGTGACATCAGCATCAGCGCACAGATATAAATTAGGCACTTTCCCCCTGGGCTGTGTAGTCACCACAGGAGAGGAAGCGTTAATGAGAGGCAGTTGTGGGCTAATAAGAACAGAACTGTACCTGATTTCTTTCCTTTTGTCACAGTCAGAAAAACCTGAGTTGAGGTTACAGCCTATGGGCATGGGAGTCTGGGTCTCAGGATGCCTTTGGGATGGGAGTCCTTCCCTGACCCCAAATAAAGGCGAACAAGTGTGTGTCCTAAAGGACTGGTTCAAAGAGCAAACGGCCAGGGGGAAGTCAAGGGCTGATGATCCCTGGAAGGAGAGGGACCGTCCACTTCCCAAAGGGGAAAATCCCCACCCCACACCCATGGCCCGGAGTGGGGCTGGTGCTGGACAAGGGCCTGGCTGGGGGTGGGGGTGGGGGTGGGGGTGGGGGATCCTCCACTGAGTAGGATGCAAAAGAAGGACATGCATCCCCCCAAACCAGGAGAGCATGATTTGAAAAAGACATGACGACCAGGTGTTCGCATCAACATTATAATACCAAAATAATAACAATAATAGTAACTTTTTAGGAAGTAATACCCAACAATAGGAAATGAGAACAACAGCGAACTAGCTAAGTAAAACATGCCATTTCCTCCAGTAGCATAATGACAGCAAACACTTACTGAGGATTTACTAGAGACTAGATACGATTGGGCTGACCTTTTATAGGTCAACAGTTGAATGCTGCCAATTTCATATCATTCAGTGTAATGCTTAGAGCATTTTACATGTATCAGTGAATTTCATTCTCACAGGAACCCTTATGAGGTACTGAGCCAGGATAATACCTGCCACTCCTCCCTCCAAAACAAAAAAAATAAAAGAGAGAGAGAGCGTGAGGCCCTGGAACCTGTGAATATGTTACCTCCCGCGACAAAGGGAACTTTCCAGATGAGATTAAAGCTAAGTACCCTGAGGTGGGGATTATTCCCTATAACCAGGGTGGGCACAATCCAATCACATCAATCTTTAAAATTGGAAAACCTTTCCCAGCTAGGATCAGAGAGGTGAGAAGAAAGAAGGGAAAAAGGTTAGAAATGTGAGAGGAACTGGACCGGCCACTGCTGGGTATGAGCATGGAAGGCGGACTCCGGAGGCAGGCTGCAGCTTGGCAGCCAGACAGACAACAGGGTCTCGGTCCTACCACCTCCAGGAACTGAATTCTGCCAACAATCGGAATGAGCAAGGAACACAGCTTGCAGACACCTTGATTTTAGCCCACTGAGACCCACACTGGACCTCTGCCCTAGAAAATGGTACAGTAATAAGTGTGCATTGTGTAAGCACTGAGTTTGTGGTCGTTTGTGACAGCAATCATAGAAAACTCATACATGGGATTAACAGCATTCATAGTCACACTTGGGGTGCAGACGAGGAGATGCACCATGGTGCTTGGGGTCACACAGCCAGGAAGGGGCAGGGCTGGCCCAGAACAGCTCTGGGACCTCCTGCACTGCCACTCCACTCTGCTGTCTCATGGAAGGACAGCTCACCTGTATTTTGGACTGATTTTACCTAGAGCTTGATTTTTCTTTTTAAATACAGTTATTCTTTTAAATAATTAAAATAGTTAAAAAGAATAACATAAAATAGTACAACTGTAACTTGTCTCAGGAACACTAAGTGGGGAAATTTTGTCCTGCCAGGACCTGGAAGACAGCAATAAAAATGAGGCAGGAGAGACCAGGCCTGGAATACAGCAGAGCCCGCCCACCGGCAGTAGTGCTGTTAAAACACAACTCGTCCATAGCAGCAGATAGAGATGCTTCTCCAAGAAGTCATCTATTGTCCCCACTGTCTGAGCCTGTCTCCTGGGACCATGGCCTCCCCAGCTGCCACAAAATGTAGAGTCCAGGCCTGACACAGGGTCCCATATGCTGGCACCATGCATCTCAGTGGCTCAGATCTAAATACTTGAATATCACCTCCCAGAGAGCAGAGGAGGAGGTGGAAAGCAGTGCACCCAGCAGGCAGGGGACCTTGGACTTACCTACAAGAAAGGAAAAGTTCTCCTTTCCTCAGGCCTTTGAGGATCTGGGAAGTATGCAGGAAATGCACAGGCCGTTAGGTCTGATTTGGGGCCTGTTTCAATCATCTATTAGCACGTGGCCTTCCATTTTGCCTCTCCGAATCTTAGCGTCCCCGGCAGCCAAATGGGAAGACCAAGGGAGCCGCCCGTCGTGCAGCTCAAAGGAGAGAACCTATTGAATCAGCCCCAACTTAACTCAGCCAAGTACCTTCTCAACAACGGTATGTGCCCAGGACACCTGTGCGCCTCAGGAGGAGGATCTGGGAAGTGTGGTCAGCTGCAGAAGCAAAAGGCACAACTGTCAGTGCCCTGGGAATCAAAGGCAGGCCTCGCAGAGCACAGCACTGTCAGGAGACCCCACACCTGGCTCTGATGCCTCCTGATGCAGCCTATCTCTAGCCGCTTCACACTTCAGCCGGCCGGGTCACACCTGTCCACCTGTGCTCCTTCTGCGGTCCCAGGCCCCCTCCATGAAGCAGGTGTGCCTAAACCCATCCCTTATCAGGATGCAGAGCTACAGGGCTGGTTAGGGAAGAGCCTCAACCCAACCCTTATACATGGGCCCTTAATAAATGTTGGTTAAATGAGAAGGAAGTTGGAGCTGGGGGAGGAGAATCACTGGGTCACTGAGACAGATCCCGGCTCTTTCCTCCTCAATAGCCACAAAGCCTTGGCCCAGAGAAAGGTGAAGCAAGAAAATCCCCCAGTCCAACCCTAACAGCCCAATTTAACTTCACAAATAGAGAAATTAAATGCCACTAAAGGCAAGTGGCTTCTACGATATCATAGAGCCCCAAGTTACTGCACCCTTCCCAGCCTCAGTTTCCTCATCTATGAAATGGCGTGATGCTGCCTGTCCACCTCACCAGGGGAGGGACTGCTCAAAGGGGAAAGCCAGTGGGAACCCTCTTTGTGAACTCCAAGGTGCATCCTTCCGCACCACCTAACAGAACCCATGCACCCGCCATACAGAGACTCTCAGACAAAATACCAAAAGGGCAATAAGCCAAAGATACTGGATGTTTGTAAAAATTTTCATTCATTCCCAGGGAAGCTTAAGTTTTTCTCTTCTATGTATGCTGGTTTTGCAGCTTTGAGAACGGCATTTCTTGTTAAAGGTGTCATTTTTCTTTAAACACTTTAAGAAAATAAATGTCAGAACCCTAGAGGGATCTTACATTTAAGCTCTTGTGTAATTTGTTTTTCCAGGAGTTTCCAAATACATATATATTTTTTTGAAGCGACGGGGTATAACCGCAGGGCAAGGCCTCTGGTTCCCATCGCTAGCCCCTCAAAACTCTGGAAGCGTCTCTCATTTCCATCTTGAGCAGCTGCCCTCGAGGAACGTGCGATGGATACAGCTGTTTGAAATGAGTAAGCCCCATCTTCAGCCAAGAAGAAACAGGATGCAATCCGGGTCTCTCTGTCCCAGGACAGGACTTCCTCAGGGGCCTGAAGCCATGGGGGGCCACATAGTTTCCCAGGAAAAATGTTGAGATTTTCAACATTGCTCATCATACTTGATTGGGAATTGTCATCTCCCCACCCTGGCTGCTAACGGTGAGGATGGCACTGCTTCTGGAATGATGTGAGCCCCTGCCCCAAACCACACCCCTACGTAAAGCCCTAATTCTCCCAATGGCTCTGTTCCTTATAAACGCCCTGGGAGGGTTACTCGAAGAGGCTACAAGGCCAGTGATTTGCAGGTGTCTTCAGCCCTAGTGAGAGAGACTGGTCTTGGAAGAATCAGAGCGAGAGCCAGGCAAGGAGGAACAGAGAGACTCCAGTGCTGGCTTCCAAACAGGCTTTGAACTAGACAGGGCATGTAGAAGGTCATGATCTGGCATGATCGAGACGCCTGGGTTCAAATTCCAGCTCTGTTACTTTGTCAGTGAGACTAAAAAATATCTTACCTCTCCAAACCTAGGCTGTGACTTCTGTAGACCAGGAGTAATAAAAATGACCGCAGCTGATGCTCACAAGGATTGAAGAAGATATGCAGCATCGCACCTCAAGGCTTGGACTCCATGCTTGGCGCTTCTCTCGCCCCTGCTGTCAAACCGCGCGTAAAGGCAAAGTGGGTGCTCACAGCAAAGGGACTGAGCCAGATAATTCAAGACAGTTACCAAGTGGGTGATGCAGGCTGCAAGCCCAAGCGGGTCCATGATTCGGCCGGGACTTAAAACGGGGACAGGGAATTGGACAGCAGCACTCATGTTCCTGTAGAAAAGGATTTGCAAATCCTCTTCTGTGCAAAACTCTCGCAAGGCACGTGAACACACATGGAGTTATGCCGTAGCCAGTCCCTCTCATCTAGAGAATCCAACCAAAACACACAGGATATCTAGGAAGAAGAGATTATTCTTTTGGGCAGCTGGCTCTGTAGAGGTGGGAGCCATGTCATGTGTCATGGCTGGGTGGGTATGTTCCCAGCCAAGGGTCTGGAGTAAAGACCTGCTGAGGCTACACTCATGGTGAGGCTCCCACAAGCATCCCCGTCACCAGAAGCAGGAGAGGAAGCAGGAAGCAATCCTGCAGGCTGCAAGAGCTGAGCAGCACTCACTGCCTTTCTTGGCCTTTGAAGATGGACATTCATGGGGACAGGGGAGCAGGGGAGTAGTGTCCCCAAGGCCAGAGCATGGGGCAGAAGAGGCATGGCCCTAATGCCAACCTTGTTCAGAGAGCAGCTGGCCAGCATCAGGGCAGCCATAGGAAGCCAGAAGCCACCCCCAGCAGCACCTTCCTCCTTTCTGAGAAAGACCATCAAAGCAAAACAGGAACAGCTGACAGGGCGGGGTGCTCCTTGTCAGAAAGAGGAGAGTTCTAGCGTGGGTACTTCTGGGCTTCAGTTCTGCTTAGAGAAGGCACTGTCTGTCCAACTCTTTTCTCAGGACCACTCCTCGTGGAGACCCCTACCACCCTTACCCAGCCATCTGGCCACCCCTGACAAAGTTCTCATTCTTGGGCCCACAGCTTCCACTGAATCAGGAGGCTACCAGTGAGTCACCCCAGCTCTCAGTTGAATCCATCTGAAATAGAATGATGGTGACAGCCAAGATGGCCCGAGTGTGTAATGCGTGCTGGATACTGCTTCATACGTACTCCTTACAGAGGCCCTGACTCTGATAAATGTTCACTATGACCCTTTGGGGTAAGCATGATTACTGTACCATTTCATAGGTGAGAAAACCGAGGTTGCTCAAGGTGAAGGAACCTCCCCCAGTTGTGCAACCAGACCCATGCTCTGTGCCACTGGAACACGCGTGCCTCACCTTCTCCTGGGCTGTGGACCAGACCCCGGGGTTTGTATGTGACTCCGACATTTACCAGCTGTGTGACCTCAGACACTTCATCTCTCTGAAACTTGACTTCCTCCTCTGCAACAGGGGATCATAACAACACCTGCTCTGCACAAGCCGTCTTAGTGTGGATGAACGAAAACACTCACCCAAGGGAAGAAGTCACAGTCTCACACACACACACACACACACACACTCACATACAGAGAGAGAGAGAGAGAGAGAGAGAGAGAGAGAGAGAGAGAGAGAATCAGAAGAGAGACTGACCTGACCTCTCTAAACAGGCAATGAGTTAACCTCCAGAGGCAAAAGGCACACAAAAACACCTTAAGATAAATACCTACTGCTGTGTGGAGCCAACCAGAATATAGATTATGTTGTTTTCTTCCTTCTGAGGGGAAAGGTTTAAAAGAAGAAGAGAAATCTTAGGCAGGCCTGATTAGATACTAGAGCTTCCAGATGCAGCAGCTAAAACAAAACTTTTTATCCCAAGCCCATCTGGCCCCAGGAGCCACCAAAGTGGCCAATGCACAAGCGATTATCAATTATTATCAGTTCCAGCCCAGCTCCTAGCTCTCCAGGAAACTGCTGACAAGTCAAAGTCAAGAATTTAGCAGCTTCTTATTTTCCCCACACTGCTGGAGGTAGATAGACCCTTACCCAAAAGACCAAAGTCTCAGTCCTGTTAGAAAGCTCCCAAGGGAACTCACAAACAACTGTCACAGAGATAAGGCGGTTGCACTGCATGAAGGAGTCAGTCTGGAATATCCAGCCCAGAAGCTGGGAGAAACATCCCCATTCACCCTTTCCTGATCTAAGACCATTCGGGTGCACCCTAAACAAAGGCTGGCCATCTCTCCCTCCTCCGTCCTTGGCAGATCCATTTCAAGGATCAGTGAGGCACTTGGACCTCCTCACTTCCGCCAGGAGCCCAGATTTCTTGGAGGAAAAAAAAGGTCCAGAGTGAGGGCTTCCCATGGCCCGGCGTCTCAGTGGGCTCCACCTCAGTCACTGCCACCAAAGGACTGGTGGCTTGACCAAGAAGAGTATGGGACTGTCTTGTTACCACGCTTTGCCAAGACAAGGACCTGAGGCAAAGTAGGTGTTTAATAAGTTTTTGTTAAATGCTTGAATATGCATGAACTTTCACCAAAAAAATAATTGCATGGTGTCACCTCCACTCAGTGAAATGCCCAACCAGACACTGAAGCGTCTCTGCTCGTTTGCAAATACGAAAGACCCTTTCTCAGTCACCTTAGCAGATGGCCACCACTAGGGAAAAGGAGACACAAGTGCAGTGAAAGGGGCTCAGTGCTGTGCCCTGCAGCTTAACTGACGGTTCCAGCAACTGAAACACTGACTTGTGAGCAACACGCAGCTGCACAGCAGTCGCAGCCAATTGAGAGTTTGCTCCGGGGCTGCCACTCGCTAAGGGCTTCACGAGCCCATCACATTTGACCGTCTCGCCTTTACACACTCAGACAGTCATTCCCCTTTCATGGATGAATAGCCCAGGACTTAGAGATGCTGGTAGAAAACTACAGAGGCAGGAGTCCCACCCAGCTCTGTCCAGCTCCCAGGCCCAGAGAAAGCAGCGAGAGAACAGAAACAGAACATCTTCAGACTCTGGGTGACCACATACCATGCAGATGTCTCCAGGGTCCCACCACCAAACCCAGGGAGATGCCATCCTGCTCCTCCAGGCATGTGGGCATCATGCCCTCACCAGTCTCTCTGTCTCCAACCAGCTCCTCCTGCACATGATGTGTGGACACACACACACAGCACGTACATACACAGCACACACACAGCACATACACACACAGGGTCTCCACTCTATGAGCGTGCACCCCACAAGGAACTAACCCATGAGTTTGTGTCTCTCTCTTAGAAAGCTGAGTCCTCTTTCTAAAAACAGGATATAGTAGTGCCCAAGATATAAAAGGCACTTTAAAAATATTAGTGAAACCAAGTTACCGAATAGATTGATTCCCAACTATAAAAAGGCAATAACACTACCTATCTCAAAGGTTGCTGGCAGAA
Source organism: Lepilemur ruficaudatus (assembly GCA_963574885.1). NCBI lineage: Eukaryota > Metazoa > Chordata > Mammalia > Primates > Lepilemuridae > Lepilemur > Lepilemur ruficaudatus. Next base: position 9,967 of record CAUYRT010069488.1, read on the forward strand.
TAAAATAAGATAACCCATGAAAAGAACTGCTAACTAAGGTCTAGATTGTCACAGATAACTCCCTAATTCCTGACAACCCTTATGACTGATAGAAGAAGAAAATTAAATGTGCAAATAACCTAGCACAACACCCCACATGCACAGGGAACATATATACACATGTGTGTACGTGTGTGTATTTATAGACAGACGTGTATATCTACATATCTATCTACATGGATACACGCTATTGAGATAGAGTGATTTGTTTTAATTAGCAAGGAGAGAAGGGACCTAGAGTGTGGATGGTGAGGCTGAAGCATCATGTCCATCAGATACCATGTCTACAAACAGCTCATCCACACAGAGGTCACTGGGAGCCAGTGATGTGCCAGGGAAGGCTGGGCTCAGCCCTTTGCATGGGGAGTCGGATGAAGCAGGTTCCAAGAGGGGAGTAAACAGGGCAGATTTACTTTAGTGCTCACCTTGGAAGTCTTGTAGCCAGGACAGAAAGAAAATTCATAGGACAACAGCTCATGCACGGCCCACATCATCCGTGCGCCCCTTGGGGTAATCCATCTCCGACTCCCAGCAGAGGCCTTCATCCATCCCTCTGACAGGAGAGGGTCAGAAGGGAAAGAAGTCAAACCCAAAGCAGACACCAGTTAGGAACTGGGGAGCAGTGAAAACACAGACAGCCTGCCCACTTGACACCCACCCCATCCTGGGGTCTCCCTCCCCGCCTGGCGGGGCCCTGCCTGCCTCGGACACCAGCATCCCCAGCGAAGAGGCAGGCGCTGGTCCTGATGTCCTTGCCCTTCCAAGCCCCAGACTGGCCATGGCCAAAGGCCAGCCCTCCACGGTGGTGTTCCCCGGGAATCTGGAGAAAATTCAATAGAGGAAGCCTGGGGATGGAGCCGGAGGAGGAAACAGGGCAGAGTGGTCCTGCCAAGTTTTCCAGAGGAAATGAGTAACCCGTTGTTGTGCTGTCACACAGCGCCAGGCAAGGAAGTGGCATTGTCTGGGGACCAGCCGCGGGGCCTTACATAATAGGCACCCCTCTCACTTTCTGGCCCTGGCCGTATTTGGGGATTGGCAAAAACATCTGATGAGCACCTCTAGCCTGTGTAAACACTGGCTTTATTAGGGTGGTGGAGAGGTCTGGATGGGAGTTCTGCTTGGCTCGAGGCTGAGAGTGAACTCACACGTCCTCATCCTGCCGGCACCCATCCATGGGGTGGCAGTGCTGCTCGGTGGTTAGGCCCCAGCTCTGGTGCCAGGCTGCCAGCATCCACCCAGATTTCACTCCACCACTTTGCAGCTGTGTGATTTGACCAAGTTGTCCAACTGCTCTGTGCCTTGGCTGCCTCATCTACGAAATGGTACTAGCTGACCTGAGTCCTGGGGTTACTGAGGGTGAACAAGGGTCATACACATATGTGCCCCGAAAAAATAAGCTTGCAATGATGTGCCAGTTGGGGTCCTGGAAATAAACACTGCACTGCCTCCACCTCCAAGACAGGAAACCGAGTAAGGAGAAGGCAGGGTCCCGGGGCTACAGCAGAGTCTGCACAGGGTTTGGGCACCAGGCAAAGAAGAGGCAGATTGATCACTTCTCCCAGGCACCCTGGAAACAAAGTGGACAAAGACTCTCCCTGGAAGCAGCTCACGGAGGAGAGAGGCACAGAAACAAGAAACACCAAGTTCTTGCTGGCGGCACAGGAAGACGCTAGCCAAGTTTCACAAAATCTTTCAGTTCATTCCAATTCATCTCATATGGTCACTGCCCATCATGTCGTGATGAAGACAGACAGAATATGCTGCAAGGGAGTGCTCTGCACATACGTCCCTGGGCATTTCAGTGCGTGGGTACCAAAGATGGGAAAGGCCCTTCATGTCCTGGGACCAGCACGTTTGAGCACCCTGCTAGGGCCCCTACGTTCACTGTGCAACTTCCAATTCACAGCAACCCATTCAAACGGATGTTATCACACACACAGTCATACACACCCGCTTTGTTTTGAAAAACGGGGAAACTGAGGCACAGGGAGGTTAAGTTTCCTGGCTGAAATCAAGCCCTGAGTAAGTTTAAAGGGTCAAAATTCAAACTCAGGTCTGTTCTATTCTCTACTAAAGGGACTCCCTGCCTCCCCATCTCCACCCCATTGATTGGTTCCATTTTTGTAGTTTTTTTTTAATTTGCGAAATAACCACAGACTTGTATTAAGTCAAGAGCACAGGGCCAATCCTTTCCCCCTACACCATGTGGCAGTAAGTGGCTGACATGATGCCCTGTCACCCCAGAGTATTTCCTAAAGTAACGGCATTCTCCCTGGGAAGCATATTCCGTAACCCACAGTACAGGAAGCTGACATGGGTACCAACTCACATCTAAATCACAGCCCACTGGAGTTCTGACAATTGTCCAGAGCCACGCTGTGCATCTAATAGCCACATCTCTTCAGTTTCCCTTGGTCCGGAACCGGTCTTCCGTCTTTCCTTAACTCTCATGACCTTGACACTTCTGAAGATTATAAGGAAGTTATTTTGAAGCATGTCCCTCCATTTGAGTTGGTCTGATATATTCTCACAATTAGATTCACGTTATGCATCTTTATTAACTTTTTTTTTTTTTTGGCATAATTGCAGAGGAAGAGTTGAGGGGAAGATTTCCTGGAAGAAAGTAGATCATCTGAGTCAACTGTGATGACAGCCTTCACCCAGTCGTTTGTAATCAGGTGAGACAAAACGGTGGAGTACTTTATGGCTTAGGGAGGGACCGAGCAGTCTACCCGTCTGGGGAGGGACTACAGTCTCTACCCAGCTGAGTGATCCTGGTATCATTCGCTCATGCCAGCTTTGCTTACAAATAATAAAAAAAAGAGAGAGGAAAAAAAAGAAAACCCTCAGAGTTCAGCTTAAAAAGACCTTTCATGCAATGCCAGGCCTCTCCCTTTCCCACCGTCCACCCCCACCTCTGTCCCCAAGTACAATACATATGTTTATCTTGCTGCTAAGTAGGGGTATATTAAAATACTTGAGGATTTTCCCCTCCTAACCCTGGCATGCTGGCTCCCACCGGCCGCGCAGCCACATATCATGAAGTGTAAAAGCAACAGTAAATTATGGCTTTCACAAACACAGGGATCTTTCCTGAGGTTGGAAGGCGCATCACTTGAAAGGCTGACTTTCTTCAAACTTCCAGGAACTGAGTGGCCTGGAGCCCGTCTATTTAAAGGTCAAGCCAGCTCTGCTGTGTTTGGAGGGCTGCCTTGGACACTGGCTTCTTCTCGGCCCCTCTCCGCAGCCACCGCAGCAGGCCAGGCTGTGAGCAGCACTGTGTCCCTTCGCAGGGAGGCGAAGGAGGGTGAGAGACAGGGGCAGGGCAGGAAAGAGATGAAAGATTGGAGGTGACCAGCCCCCTGCCCCTTGCCTGGCACACCCCTTTGGGGGGCAAGGTGGGGCAATGCTGGTTGACCCAGGGAACTGAATCTTGGAAATGAGCCTAGCACCCAATTTTGAGGAACATGATGGCCCTTTTGGTAACGCTTTTAACTCAGCACTCCAGGCCCTACTGATGAACAGATGACAAAGAAAACTTTATTCAGGACCATCTCGAAAGGTATAGGGACCACAGCAATGGGATTTTGCAGCATGAGAGAGATACACTAGGCTCAACTCCAAATATAGCATGGGTAAAGTGGAAATTTATAGCCAAGGAGCAGGATGGGGGGTCAGTGAATAGAAAATTACTAAGAGGAAACATCGGGATAAGGAAGGTTCTGGCTAAATCAACCTAATAGGGTTCTTGCTGAAGACAGGCTTGGGGCCCGGGTAATCAGACACCACGTGGGGGATTGTGGAGGATGAGGAATCCAATCAGACACCAAAGATGTTCAGATATCAAGGGTGGGGGTCCATGCCAGACTGTCCTAGTACAGTTCTTTGCTAAAACTGGATTTTACCAGGACATGCAAAGACGGGCCTAGGCGAAGTTTCAGGAGCCGGACTAAAGTTTGATCAAGCAAAGAATCTTCATCAGTGGGTAGCAGAATGTGACCCCTGTACCCACTGCAAGGCAGCCAGAGGGGACGGCAGCCCCTCCTACCCACCAGCCACACACACAGGCTTGTGAAAGCGTTTAACCCTTAGCTTGGTGTCAACTTACACATTTCCATATGTATTTAATTCTGCTCCATATTTGCTCACTCTCCAAACCATGTAAGAAACATGCCGACAAGGCACCTGTGACGTGCACAGGGCTCTATGGGTGGGTGGTCTGCACAGTTTACCAGTGACTTCTGGGCGGTTCAGTCACTTGTCTAAAGTCACCCTGCTAGCAAGGGACTGGGCCAGAATCCCAATGCCAATCTGTCTGACACCAGACACACTCTTTCATTTCATCACACCCTCCACACACCCCTGCAGTCATGAAGTCAGAAGACAGGCCCCACCGCCTGTACCAGCCAAAGTGGTACCATGCTGGGAAGAACTGGTCCCCCCTGAGAGTCACCCAACAGGGCTCATGGAGGAGGTGGCATTTGAATTTCGCCTTCAACAGGGCTTCTGACAGGTTAGGGAGACAAGGAAGAGCTACCGAAGAGGAAAGTACGATGTTGAACACAAGCAACGCGCGCAGAAAAGGGCCTGGATGGGTGGTTAACAACTGGCCGGCAAGGCTGAAGCCGTGAGTGGCTCCTTCCTGACGTCTTCCCAGCCTCCGTGCACTGAGCACCGACCGGTCTCTGCGCTTCATCACCAACCCAAGTAAGTTATTTCTGATCTTCAGGACAGTGGGAGAAACAGAGATGACTGGTCCAGTTTTCCAAGGGGAAGTCCAAGGCTAGGGAAGTCGCCACTACTGAGTGCCTGGCTACCCAGAGGCAGGGCCTGCACTCAAACCCTAGGCTGTTTGGTACCGAGGTCCGTGAGCTTCCCATATACCCTGCCCAAGTCCTTTTCTCCTTTCTGCTGAGGTCATCGCCAGCCCAGGAAAGGATGCTCGTGGGGAGCCATGCCAGCACTGTGAGTCAGTGCAGACCTCTCCTAGTGTCCAATTAGCCTGAAAAGACTTGGAAATCAAAACCACCCAAACAAAACATTCATGGGGCCAGTCCAGGAAGCTTCTATTCTCCGGAACAGGAGTGGAAAGAGAATGAGTGGGCAGAGGGTCTCTAAGGCAGAAACACCAGCAGGGCAGGGTGGGGGAGACCCAAGAAAGAGAATGTGTCACCAGATGGTAGCTGGGGGTGGGCAGCCCAGAGACAGAGCCTGAGATGAAGATTCTCACCTGTGTGGTTTGCTAGGATTCTCCCCAGGAGAAAAGAAGAGAAGGAAACAGGGCCAGCGAGGGAAGGGGCTGAGCAAGGAGCTGGGCTCAGCTAAAGACCAGCTCAGGCGGTCCCACGGGGAGCCCTGGAGCTTGAAGGGCACCATGAAGCCAGAGGGGAGCCTTCCGTACCATTGAGTCAGCTGGGACCAGGGCCAGGGGGTAGTGAGCAACTTCCCGGATGAGGCAGCTCCCATCGGACAAAAGCTAATCTCCAGAGAAGGGGGCAGCGTGAACGTTAGCAGCTGCTGGTCTAGACAGCCGGGGGTGAGTGTGCCGGTCCAGTGAGGGGACCCGGGGCAGGCTCTGAGCAGCATCCACTACAGTTACTCATAATAAGTGACTGTGCGATGCCCAGGAACGATAGCAGACCCATTTTTTTAACATTTCCTACACCCTGCCTGCCTAAACCAAAGACCCTGCCTAGGCTGAATCAGCCTCTCGGATGGGTGTTAGAAACATCTGGGTCTTGGAGGGACACCCAGGACAGGAAAAGCACGACCCCAGGGAGAAGAAAGCCAGACAGAGGCCGTGCTTGGAGGGAGCTGGAGGGAACAGGAACAGTACATCAGAGTCCCACCTTCTCCCCTCCTCCTTCCTAAAGAGAGTCAACATCTAAAAGCAAATGAGAAAAGGGCTGAGAACACAAACTTACTCTCCGATTCCCCCACCCTAAAAAGTCTAAATGTCGCAGAAGAGCTTATGAGAAATCTTTTCATCAGATTATATGATCTCATACTTCCAATGCATTAACAGATAGGATTGTCACACTGCCTGGCATACAGTCAGTGCTAAATAAAAGCTGAATGGCTCGTCCACTGAACAGATTTTAACATCCACCATGTGTTTAAAGATAACCTCTTAGATCATCCCCAAAGCAGCAGAGGTTCTCCGTTGTGGGGCTGAGTTTGGCCTTAATCACAGGACACTGGATCAGCCACATCTTGATTTTTCAACTAGAGCTCTGCTGTCTCTCAACATCCATGGACAGAGGAATGGATAAGCAAAATGTGATATGTCCAGACAACGGAATATTCTTCAGCCATAAAGAGGTATGATGCGTTGACCCATGCTACAACACAGATGAACCTGGGAAACATTATGCTAAGTGAAAGAAGCCAGACACAAAAGATCACATGGTGTATGATTTCTCTTATATGAAATTTCCAGAACAGGTGCATCCACAGTGACAATAGATTAGTGATTTCCTAGGGCTCAGGGAGTAGGGGGAACAACAAGTGACTGATAAGGATTACAAGGTTTCTTCTTGGGTGATGAAAATGTTCTAAAACTGCAGTGATGGCTGCCCCAACTCCATGAATATATTAAAAACTATCGAACTGTACACGTTAAATGTGTGAATGGCAGGGTATGTGAATTATATCTCAATAAAGCTGCTATATGAAAAAAAATGTGAAGGAATGACAATAACACCAGCAATGATGGATCGCAGAAAAGTGAGTTGGTGGCTTCTCGAACAGGTCTGAACCACCCCGTGAACACAGAGACATGTGTCCCCAAACACATCCCCCCAAAAAGGAGAAAGAGAATGGCTGCCGCCCCCGCCCCCAACACCAGGACAGAGAGGCCGCCGAGCAGACAGCCAGGAACTCTTATTTTGTCTCCTGCCCCGAGCAATTCCTAAACAGTGGGAGTTAAATATTTATAAAGCAGTCACTGTTTGTTTAATGTTCAATCTGTACTTGGGAAGCCTGATGCAGGGAAATGCTGAAGTGACAGCTGATTATACAAGCCGGGGAGAAGCGCAGTGCACCAGGATCCTGACAGTTACCAGGACACTGGCCCTCACCTTCTCTCTCTTTTGTTTTTCAGCACAGGCTGCCTTCCTCCTCCTCGGCGTGCCCCTGGGTTAGGGGGAGGCGCCTGTGTTTAGTCTCCTCTTTGCAGCTCCCGTGGAATAAGACAAAATAGCCCTTTTCACCAAAAAGCCGCAGGGTTTCCTTGCTCATGTGCTGTGACCAGTTCCTGAAACCGGGATATTGTCGGGATATTGTCGACATCTTCCTTTGTAGAACCCGCTGCACGTCCATGCCAACAGGTGATCCCACACAGAAAGGTGGGACCCAGGCCAGGGTAGGGACAGTAACTCATAACAGACCAGGGACGGCTTCTGAGGTCTCCCCCAAATCATCCTCCTCATCCTGGTCAGAGCAATTCCATGCCAGGCCCCAATCTGAGCACTTCACTGAGGACAAACTTTGGAACCCAACTCTCAGGCCTCACGTCTGGCTTCTTTATTTATCAACTGTGTGACCTTAACCTGCTCTGACTCAGTTTCTCTCCCATAAAATACAACTGAGTGTCCCACCTGCTTCACAAGAGTTGCTTGTGAGCACCAAATAAGATGGTCCTTTAAGGCAGCTGGCACCACGTAGCTATTACGATGGTGATGGAGAAAGTGACCACCGCCTACCTCTGCTTCCTAGCTCTGAACCTCATTTGTCTATGACCTTGGGCAATTCCAGTCACTCAGCCCAGCCCTCTTCACCGGCCTAATCAGCAAAGGAGATTAAGAGGTAATGAGATAAAATGAGACATATAATAAAATGATATGAAACTTGATAAAATGAGATACAGGGTAAGATAAAATGAGATAGGGCAAGGAAATGTTCTTTGTGAACTACAAAGCACTGCCCCAAACAAGGTGGGGGTTATCAGTGTTGCTGATAAAGTGCAAGGTGGGGAGACGGCCACTAATGCCTCCCCCAGCCCTGTGACCCCGAGTGACTCTTTTGGGCCTGGATACCTCTGAAAGTGGCCAATGTGCAGGGATCATACGGCTGCTGCATCGGGTAAGAGCTTTGCCAGATCTCCAAAGTGTCTTCCCATTCATTCTAGGAATTCCTCCCCAGCCTGTTTCCACCCGTTGGTCCAGAAATGAAGGCAAAGGTATGGGCCTGAGCTAAGTAGAGAGGGGATGCCCTGCCCAGCCTGCTGCCCCTCCCTTCTTCCCACCATGTGGGCAGCTGAAGCAGGAGACACAGATGAACAAGCAAGGTCTTCCTCCTCAAGGGGTCCTTGGAGGCACAATGAGCCAGACACATAGGGAATCCCAAACAAATGCAGTGACAGAGGCAGGAGGTAGCTCAGAGAACTGCAGACAATGCAGGGAAGAGAGATCTAGGCAGCAGGAACAGCAGGAGCAAACACCTGGGGACAGAAACTTCATGGCAGATACGGAAAACTAGAGGTAGACGAGGATCTTGTTAGCCCAGAAAATAAGCCATTGAAATAAGGTCGACATATTTAAAGTAGGCTTGGGGTGGGGGTAGGGGGGTTTAGAGACAGTCTCACTATCTTCCAGGCTGGAGTGCAGTGGCACAATTATAGCTCAATGTAGCCTCAAACTCCTGGCCTCAAGTGATCCTCCTGCCTTGGCCTCCCAAACTGCTAGGATTACAGGTGTGAGCCACTGTACCCAGCCTATTTCGATAAAACAGTCATCACCTTCTTCTGATTCCCAGCTCTACCCCTCATTTGGCTGTGACCTTGGGCAACTGCTGTCACTTGTCCTAGCCCTCCTCAGGGAGATTTCAACTTGAAAACAGAAATAATTACAAATATATACTATTTATATTTATTAATGCATAACTTATAATTACATGTTATGAATATATTATATATAAATTATAAACATAAAATAAGGTTCATCTGTCTTATACTTTACAACTTAAACTTGAAGTTAGAATTTCAAACCACGCTCTACTTGTTAGGTTGTGCAAAGAACAAATCTCATGCCGAGGCTTTCCTCAGCGCACATTTTCTCACAAAATATAAACCGCCTGCACTTCGCTCCTCCGTCACTGATCCAAAGGATCATTTGGCAAACGACCTTTCAGGGCTTCATTGGTTCTCCCCAGATCTTTCTTCATATTTTGATTTTTAAATCACTGTCTCTTGATTTGCCTAGAGAGGCATCACCCTTCCTTTCTCTTCTACGCTGTTAACTGGTCAGACTCTGCCAGAGCCTCCCAGGTTTTCCCCATGAAGTCCTTGGGATCCTTTCCCGCTGCTCTGTCCCTGCAGAGCAAGCCCATCTCTATGTTTGACGGTGTGCTTCCCCTCACCAGGGCGTGCCGTCCCGCAAGGACGGGATTTGTGTCTGCTTTGCACCCCACTCACTGCACCCTCAGCACCACTCGGTGCCCGGCATCAGGAAGCGTGTGGGGTTTGGGCAGCCTCTCACAGGAAGCCCTGCAACCGGTGCGCTACATTGCTGGCAGGTGATCTGCCTCAAAGAGAACAAGCCCTGTTACCCAGCTCCACCATGGCCATGTCACTGGAAAAGTGGGCAACCATAAAAAGCACCAACACCTAAATATTTTATTATAGCTGCACATTTCTTAGCCAACCGAAAGATAGGATCTCTCTTTGGTCCATGGACTGGAGGTACAAATTGTCTTTCTTGCAAAATACACACTTTCACAAGTCAACATCGACAATTTCTGATTTCAATTTCTTTAAAGTAATGCAAAAGTTAGTCACCTGCAAGGCATATGGAATACAGACTCCTTACAGTTTTATAATTTTCCCATATTTTTTATAGCTCTTTTGCCTCTAAGTGATTTGGTGACAACTTTTTAGCAAATCAACAGTAGCCGTTCTTTGCAAAGTACTAAACTTAGTTTTCATGGAACAACTCTCTTTGAAAGCTCAATTGTCATCAGTTTATGTAATATTTAATTATCAACACAACTAGCTTTTGGCAAGCACACAAATCAATTGGTGGTAACAAGCCTTCCGGGCACACCAATATCGACAGCTAACATTTAGCGAGTGTTTACCATGTGCCAAAAAACACTGTTTTCAGCCTTTATGGGTATTAGCTCATTTAATGCTCATAATCACTATAGAAGGTGGGTACTAGGATTAGTCTGATTTTACAGATGAAGCATACAGACACAGAGAAGTTAATTAACTTGCTCAAGGTCACACAGCTAGTAAGAAACAGAACAAAGCCTTGAACTTGGGAAACTGGGCTTCTGGAGAGCCTGGGGCCTCACTCAGTTTGCTTTCACAAAGGGAATAGCAGCATCAGTTAATCCAGTGAATGAGCCAAAGGGAGGTCAGTTAAGAGTCTCCGCTGTTCTTGCAGTGGACTGACAGATACTTACAACGTCTGGCAATCAGTAAGTGACTGATTACCGTCGGATGTGGGTGGGCTGGACATTAGCAGTGAGTTCATTAGCGCATATTTTCATGTTATGATGACTTCTGCCTCCCTGGGCAAGCCACGTCTGCGTGAACACAGACACGCAGGGCCTCCTCATTTCTGCGTGGCTCGAACATGAACTGCTACTGGGGAGAGGACAAGGGAGACGCTGGGGGGGTGACTGGAAGGCCAGATGGGTTGGGCCAAGGGGTTTGGATTTAACCCTGTCTATAGATGCTTCTTCATGTTCAGTGACTGGCCAGAAAGTGCTACCTGCCTACTGCTGCCTCCTAGCCAAGGGGATAAGATCTGGGGAGCCCCAAACTGCTGGTCCACAAGACAGAGCAGGAGGAAAGGGAAGAAACACTCCAAAGTGGGATAGCGAGCCTACAGCGATGGCTCGGGGGCTTTCCTCCCACTTCTGACCTTCCTCGAGTCCCCAGGGCACCCACCCTGTTGGATGGTGGGCCACAGGTGAGGCCAAGAGGCGGAGGGCGGGGGGAACGCTGGGCAGAGGCAGGTAGAGCGGAAGGTGAGACGTCTGCCCTCTGGGCTCTCGGTCCAGCATCCTTTCCACCACTCCTGCCACAGTGGACAGCAGAGCCTAGGGGGTGGCTTCTTAGGGGAGGGGGCAGACCCTCCCCAGACTGGAGGATGTATGCAAAGCAATATACTCAATTTCACACAAAAAGGGAGAAGTGCTCAGCCCCACTCCTGAAACTCAGACAAACTTAACAAAATAACTTTCCAGACTAGAGGGTTAAGAAGAGGGAAATGGCATAGACATCACCTCCCTGCTTCTTGAAATAAGCAATATTAAAGAGGAACACAGGGAACTTTGAGCCTACTGACCAGGCGCTGCGTTAGAATGTGCACACTCTACAGCAGCGCAAAGGCTCCCTGAGGTGCAGTGGCAGGTGTCATTAAGAAACAAAGAAGCCAAAAATGTCACCTTGGGCTTCCCTGCTCCCTGTTAAGCAGAAATGGAGGGCGGGTCAGGTTCCTGGTGGCCCACCTGCAATCACAGGCCAGCATGCACTGCCTTCACCAGCCTGGCAGCTGTCATCTGGGAGGGGACCCAAAAGGTCAGAACCCAGAGTGCTGGGAGAAAGCAGCCACAACCCAGCAGGAGGAAGAACACTAGAACTATCAACATCACCTTTCAGCGGTAGTGAGTACCCCATCCGTGGAGGTATTCCAGGGCAGACTGTACAGACAGGTGGCCAGGTTGCCGCAAGTCGGGATTTCACGTATCTCATGAGTGGTTAGAAGAAGCTGTCACAGGGATTCTGAGCATGAATAAACTCATAAGCACTTGCTCATTGCATTATGAATTGTGCTAGCTAGTGTGTTTCATAGACTCAAGTTATCTAACCTAACTCTTCGTTTTCTCTCTCTCTCTCTCTGCAAAGCTAGAGGCACTGTATGGGTGGCATAAGCCAAGTGTCCTTTCTTCGTGGAGTCATGCCAATCATTTATGGACAATATGTGCTAGAACTGTATGGAACACTCAGATGAATAATGCAAGTCCCCAGTCCCAGTCCCCTAGTGCCTATGGCACAATGGGTCACGTTCATCAATTAGACCAGAAGCCACTGAATATTCTGAAGGGCCTATGGGCTCCAGACAGCAGATAAGACAAGTTGTGAAGGCCACAGAAGTTGGTGGTAAATTATTCTATTATTCTCACTGACAAATGAGGACAGAGAGCAGAGAGGATAGACGGCACTCGGCAAGTTAGTGGAGAAGCCAGCCTTCCAGTTCAGCCCCGCTCCAAAGGGCACACTCTCTCACAGCTCTGCTGGACACGGCGGTACACAGTCCCACACCCAGGGGAGCCCCCTCCGCCAAGAAAGCCAGAACTTGCCTCTGCTGTCCCCACTCCTCCATCCACAGCCTTCAAAGGTCACTGCACTGTTTCCTCTATATTTTGCCATTGGCCCAATTCAATTCCGGCGGCGCTGGCTGCCCCCAGGCATGCCAAATACTGGCCAGGCTTTGATAGCAGAGATGAAAGGCAGCGCTGCAGTGCGTATGAGGGCTGAACACAAATGTCAACTGCTTTCATCAGGAAAACCCCAAATTACCCACTCTTACACACAGTCTTTCATCTGCGATGGGGCAAGCAGAGGCTGCTTATTAGAAACGCTGCCTTGTCCATAATCTCCCTTGCGGGGGACGGGGTTCAGTGGCAAACGCCAGCGTCACCCTCAGGATCACTGTGCTGCCTCACTCTCAGGGGCGGCTGGGCTGTCAGAAACACAGGCTCCACTCTGCCCTTGGCCACCGGATGCTGACTAACTGGACAGAGAGGACGTCTGTCCAGGCCAGCTGCCACCACTGCAGAGGGCAGACTCTGCCAACAGACGCCCGTCCCCAGAGCTGGCTGCTGGTGCGCAGGGCCAGCCAAGCCACCGCTGTGTGCCTCCCCCACACACAGCGGGCAGCTCCAGGAAACAGAGGTTTGGGACCACAAACTAACTGTACAGGCGGACTGACCGGCCCCTCTATTTCTTCCTTCTTTCTTTCTTTCTCTCTGTCCAGCATAGCTGGCAATTGAGAACTCCACATCACAGATTCCTATGGCTACAGGAGGCCTCTTGAGGTCACTGGTGCTGTTCCCCTGCATCAAGACTAGCCTGTCCCGGAGTCACTGCAGAAGGCAGGTCCTAATCCTCATTAAAGGGACCTTGAGAGGTTGCTGGTCTCCTCTGTTGCTGTCAGAGCAGCCTACACCTTCTGAATCACAGTATTCATTGCATTCAATTTTCCCCGTTTATTTCACTATCTATGTCCCACTTGTGACTGTGAGCCCTTGAGACCAGGGGATGTTTTAGTCTTCTCTGTGTCTTTCTGACTTAGCAGAAGGCCGGACTGGTTAGGAAATGTGGGTGGTGGGTGGTGGCTGGGTGCACAGATGAATAGGCGGATAGGTGGACAAGTGGATAGAGGTACGGGCAGAAAACGGAAAAAAGAAAGAGAAGAGAGTTGCAATAAAGGGCTGTCAAACACACCCACTCTAGGCTGCCTGGGTCATGTAAATTTTGGACCAAATGGGCCTCAAGAGATCCCCTAAGTCTCACCCCAATTCCTTACTTTGCAGATGAGAAAACTGGGACTCCAACACGAATTGCCTTGTTCGATGTCATGTGACTGCAGGTGAGAGAATCCACAGTAACAACTAAGGCTTCCGGCAGCCTCCATCAGAAAAGATAAATGACGAGACACCCTGCTCTCAGAACCTAAATGACGCTTACGCTCCCCTAGCATGTACGTGGAGAAGGGATGCCTCTTACTTGCAACCCAGGAAGCTTCAGCTAAGGGCTCCTAACAATGGGATGGAATCAAGAGGAAGAAGGGCCCCAGAAGGAAGGAAGGTAGGTCTCCCACCATTACAAGCCAAGCTTAAGGCGACGGCCCACAACTTCCACCAGCAAAGCCAGTCCTCTGTGCTTCTGCACCAGATCACACACCTCACCAGGGTGAAGGAGCAACAAGCCTGAGCACTTGGATCTTCCTGCAACAATTCCTGCTGTGAGAGAAAAAGCAGCCAAAATCCAGAGGCCAGAATGACACCATCATCTCCCATTACGGTGAATACAGACCCATTTCCTGACAGCCGACTGTGCATTCAGTCCTGGGCTGAGTACACACAAAGGACAATAAGAAGTCTAAATTCCCGACAGGCCACAATTTAGGTCATCAACCTACTGCTCGTTCATCCACTTGTTCCTGCAACAGATCATTACTGAACAACAATCACACGCCATAGCGCTAGAGTTTGAAGTTTGGGTCTGCTCTCTGCTGAATACGCAGGAAACTTAAACTTGATTGGAAGAGGGAACATCTAACAATAACCGGCATGCACATCACTCATGTCTGCATGCGTGGCACTTTTCATTATCAATGCACTTGCCCAGACATGGATGTATTTAATCCTTAGAGCAGCAACAAAGACGACATGGCATGAGTGTTCTCATGCTCTCCCACTGCACACGTAGGGAAATTGAGGCACCGAGGGTTGAAGACACTCATCCATGATCATATAGTGGAACAGTGACTCAAACACTCATCTTCTGTTTTCTTCTGGCTACAAATCTTTGCCCCCATGTAAGTGGGATGTGATGAGTTTGTGTTGGCCTGGTGGGCAGGGTGGGGGAGCAAAGAACATGATTAAAATGGGCTCAGAAATGGGACCCACAAGGGAAGCTGGACAAGGTCAAGAGGAGGAGAAAGACTGCCCAGGACTTAACCCCACTGAGACCTCGGCCTGTCTGAGGAGGTGATTTCAAGGCATCAGTGGCCAGCTGTTTTCCATTTCCCCATGAGACAGAGAGCAGGAAATGTGCACAGCGCGGAAGAGTCTTAGGTCTGCAGACTGGAGAGCTCTACCGGGCAGAATCTGCCAAGACTTGGCAGACCACCCATGGGGCAGAGTGGACCCACCCAAGCAGCAACACCCCATCCCCATGAAAACACCTCGTTCGGCACAGAGAGAGGGACTCATTGCAGTTATCCGTGGCCCAGCTTTAACCTTGGTGCCCCATGGCTTCCCAACACTGGAGGGCACACACTGGGCCTGGCTCAAGGGATCAGGTGAGGTGCAGCAGGAACTCTGGTTTGAAGGCAAGTGCTGGGAAGCAGACACGAAGAGGAGGCTGTCCCTGCCCCCGAGGAATTCATGGGTATGGGAAGGACGCTGGGGAAAGCACTCCCTCCAAACCAGTAGAAGGTACAGGCACCACGGAACACACCTGGACAGAAAGGCTGCTGGACAGCAGACATGAGCTGAGCTTCGAAGTTAGCACAAAAGGGAGGAGAGGGTATAAAAGTGACCCTGTATCTGAGGTCAGTGGACATTGGTTCAATGCTAATGCCACTGTTTAAAATTTCTGGCAAATTTCTTTTTTTTTTGAGACAGAGTTTCACTCTGCTACCCGGGCTAGAGTGAGTGCTGTGGCGTCAGCCTAGCTCACAGCAACCTCAAACTCCTGGGCTAAAGCGATCCTACTGCCTCAGCCTCCTGAGTAGCTGGGACTACAGGCATGCGCCACAATGCCCGGCTCATTTTTTCTATATATTTTTAGTTGGCCAATAATTTCTTTCTATTTTAAGTAGAGATGGGGTCTTACTCTTGCTCAGGCTGGTCTTGAACTCCTGACCTTGAGCGATCCGCCCGCCTCAGCCTCCCAGAGTGCTAGGATTACAAGCGTGAGCCACCGCGCCCAGCCTTCTGGCAAATTTCTTAACCATGCAGAACCTTTCTTCCCTCCTCTAACCCAATGAGGATAATCCAATTTCTCCACTAGGACAGTGCTGGATAACATGGGTAAGTCAGCTCACAGAAGGTTGGTTGCCCTTCCCACAGTGGAGGACTATAGTTTGGCAGGATGCTCACCTGCAGGTGCTCTGCAGCCTCTCCCTAGGTTCAAACCCCTCTTCTGCCACTTATTTGCTGAGGGATCTCTGGTCGGTTACTTAACGCTTCTGGGCCTCAGTTCCTTCATCTGTAAAATAGGAGTCGTGATAATAGTAGCTATTGTGTAGGGTTGTTGTGTGTGTTACATGAGTTAACACATAGAAACCACTCAGAAGATGCCTGGGAAGTGCTCAACAATTTAACTAGCTATTATTGTATAACTTTCCACAAAATAAACAATTCCTCTTCCTAAGCTTTCCGTGTGTTTAATGTAGATTTCTGCATAGCGAGCAGAATGTCAGGCTGTTCAAACTGCAGGATCACTGAATTTTAAGATAGGTGGGAAGTGGGGAAGCCAATGCTCAGCTCACAGAAGTGAAGAGACAGGTCCAAAGGCTCACCTAACTCCGGCACTCAAATCCAGGTCTCCGCCAAAAGCTGGTTACGCCCTTACCCCCTCCCCACCCACCAGCTTCCCTCAACCACACCCACTCTTTATCCATTATTAAACAAGCACCACCCGTAAACTTGCGGTGAGGTTCAGTTAAAACAGTTTGCACAATGTAAAGCTGCTCTTGCTGCCCTTGCCTCAGATAAGAGGAGTCTGAGGCGGAAGGGAGGCAGGAGATTGCTCACAGCATGGACTCCTGGTCACAACAGAGGAATTCTCAACTTTCCTAAATGGCACCAAAGCAGCCAGGAGAAGCATGGCAGAAGGGGACAAGCACGCTATCAGACACGGCTGGGATTGAGCCCCAGTTCTATGGCTGTGCCTTTGGACAAGTTCCTGACCCTCCCTGGGCCTCAGTGTCCTCATCTGTAACATACGGAATGCACAGGGGTTGTAGAGAAGATGAGAAATAAAGAGCCTCACACGGTGCCTGGTGTACAGCAGCCTGTTCCTCCAGCCCTGTGCTTCACAGTGGTCGCAGTGATCAGTTTCAGTTTGTCACTGTCCCAGGCCAGGCCCTGGGGAGCCGGTGCAAGGCCTGCCCGGTGAGTGGCTGGGAGCTGGGGACTCTGCGGCTCGGGTCAGAGCAGCTGCACTCAGGAGCACTCTCAGCTGCAGCATCCCCAGGACAGCAAGACCCAACACAGACATGCCTGGACCCACTCAACTGACACAAGCCTAGGAAAGCAACGGCCAGAACAAAGGAGCACGGCTGTAAACAAGAGGCAGAAGTTATCCAGAGGAGCTGGGCACAGGCTGCAAATGATACGGGTTGGTCAACACATTCTGGGAGTTCCGCCAGTGCAGCCCACTCTGCCATCCCTGAATGGTTCAGAGCAGGAGGAAGAGGAGATGGGAGGCCATGGTCAGGATCTGAGCACAAGCTCTGGAACTGACAAGTTGTGGGGGCAGCTGAGGAAAAACCAACATCCTCGCCCTTCCCAGAGCTTCTAAACCAATCCATCTATCAATTAATATCTCTCTCTCTCCCTCTCTCTCTCTCACACACACACACCCCAGTAGACTCCTACAGTGGTTAACAGCACAAGCTCTGGAGCCAGACTGCTGTGGCTGGAACATCAGCACAGCCCCTTTTCTCAGCTGTGTGACCTCAGACACTATACTCAGCATCTCTGATCCGCTATTTTTCTCATTTGTAAGATGGGGCTAATTATAGCACTGTACCTCCTAGGATTATTAAGGGAATTAAATTATATAACAGATGAGGCCTAATTCGAATTGCCCAGGACTTAATAAGCACTAGATAAATGTCAGCTATGATTATTAGTTACTAATCTAATTATTATCATTAAGAAGTCATTTAATTTAACCGATCAGACTGGTACAGGCTTCATGAGTCGTCAGTCAGACAGATTTATCAGGGAAAGACCATTAAGAAAAGAAGGGAGAACATTCACATTCTTTGTCTGCTATCTACAGATGCGATCGTTTGAAGGCAGGGTTTCACATTGCCCCACAAAATCATAGCTCTCATCTCCAGTTTGCAGATGAGGACACCGAAGCTCAGAGAGGCCAAGGCAACAGAGCTAGGTTCCAAAGCTGAAAAATTTGTTAAGGAACAAAAGCTTCTAAAATGTCACTTTTTCATGCATATTTTATCACTCCATACCTTTCGCGCACACCTACCTCCCCACCTATGTCACCCACCTCCTGCCAGCCCCGTCCACCCCTCTGCACGGCCAGCAGAGACTCAAATTCATGGTCGGCCCTGCTTAAAAGCTCCACTCGCTGCTCCTCCAGCCCAGGGTAGCAAAGCTGACCTCGCCGCATGGTGGGGACAGACAAGGTGTGCAGAGACCCTCCCCTGCACCCGACTCCCAGCACCTCGGGGCCAACCCCACGTGCACAGCCTCCACCCCGTGTTAGAAAGATGCCTCACTCTCTGGTGCCGCAAGTGTACGCAGAATCTCAGCCACAGTGACAACTGTGGCACTGGCAGGTCTGATCGACAAACAATCCTACACGAAAAGGGTACCAGGTGCTCTACTTCTGTCAGGCTCCAAAATCCTTTGGCCAAACATTTTCTCCAGAATCCTCCACTATAGTTGGCTGGTCACTGCCTCTCTGTCCCAGAGCTCCTGCAGGGGCCATCCACAGCCCCTTCCCAACAAGCAGGCCTCCCCATTCTGGGGTCCCCATGCCCTGCCCTGCACCAGCTGCCCTACACCACCACACTACCCAGCCTGCTCCAGAAAGCATGGCCGTCCCTGCACCAGTGAGGCCACTGTGGGTCCACTCCACACACTAAGCTTTTAATGAAAAACAGTTGGCCATGGGTCACCCCTCAAAGAGCTCTGGACACATACCAAACCTGCTGTGTGCACTATCTCAATCAGCCCTGGAAACTATCCCCTGAGGTGAGTACTAGTATCATACCCATTTTGCACCTGGGGAAACTGAGGCTCGGAGAAATAACGTCTCTAGGACTACATGAGCATAATCCAGAAAGCCATGATTCAAACCCAGGTCTTCTCCCTCTTTTATGCTGTGTTCCTGTTTCACTTGATTTGAGGAGGGGGAGCCATACCTTTCCAGCAACCCACCCTGAGAAGACAGCAGACAGCCGCTTACGCTCACCAACGATCTGAATAGTAAACAAGGGGGAAAATGGCCCACATGACCCATTTCCCTTTTATTTTTGAATGTCTCGTCTAGGTCTCTGGAGACTTCCTCATTCATCAGCAAATAAGAACTGACCCTATACTAAGGGCTTTGAAATACACAGTGGACCCAAACCTGGTCCTCCCACCCGAAATGCTCACAGGCTCGTGGGAGAGAAGAGCCTGCCCACGATGGTAGAAGCCACGTGGCACAAAAAGGCGAGCATCTACAAGCTCAGAGGACAGAGCAGCCATCAGCCAGGGAGTCAGAACCGCAGCTGGTTCAAAGCCACGATCAGGTGGGGACTGGGAGAGGGAGACAGAGTCAACAGAAAACTCCCCAGCAGAGTGCAACATCACCGTTTACCTCTGGTAGCAGTGGCCCTCCTGCTACAACAGTGCGGACACCGCCGGTGGCTCTCCCACCTTCACTACGGGGAGTTTCTCCAAGTGGCTCAGAGTAAGCTACCAGCTGAGAGTCTCGAGGTCACAATGCCCGGGGTGCCCCAAGCTGACAGTGTATGGAAGACTGAAATTTGGTTGTGTTTCGTGGAGTTGTACCACATGTCGCCTCGACCAATCAACCACAAAAAGAAAAGACGGAAAGAAAGGGAAATTCCAAAAAGATGAGGCAGCCATAAAGTTAAGATAGAGAATGCCATAAGTGAGGCACAGCCGCAGAATAACTGAAATGGAATTTCCTCCTCCGGCTCTGGAAGGCCCAGGAACCCAACTCCAGGCAAAGGAGACCACTTGGGCCATGTGAATCAGCCCCTTGTTTGCTGATCCGAGGGAAACACAACTGGGTAGAAGCCGGGTGTGGAATGTGCTGGTTTCTGCCGCACTTTTCGTTTCCTGAAGCTATCACCCTTCCCCCACCCCGCCCAGCCATCCCCTCCTTCCAACCTCCAGAAAACGCTGGCTTGGAAAATCCAAAATCCGTGATCACTGGTGATAGCTTAGAAAATAGGGTCCAAAATGGTGAAAACTTCGTGGAAAAGCATGAAGATTTTACATGATCTTTCTGCCGGCCAGGCTTCCCGACCCAAATTGGGTCATTTGAGGCACCACGCACGAATCCAGGAATCCGTGGACAAAGCAGTCTGAACTGTTTGAAGTTGGCACTTTCCTCTCCACCAGCCCTGCCTGCCCCACCCCCTGCCCAGCGTCCAGCCCAGAGAGCCAGCAGAGCTGGGGTATAACTTCCTGTCATCCTCCAAGTGCTGGCGGCCAGCAGCTTATGACTTCCGGAGACCTCGCAGGAGAACGAGGATTGTAAACATAGCAGGCCCCTGTCACTTCCATCAGGCAAAAGGATCCAGCCTCCTGCAGGCCAGAGTGCCTTCAAAGGGTCCCTGCTGTCCATCTGGGACCAGAGCCCTGTCGTTTACAGCACTGAATTTTGACATGTCTGGGGTAGGAAGCAGGCAGTCTGGGAATGTGCTCAGGAATCCCAGGGCAGGCTGAACCCCAGCTTAGTCCTTAGTAGCTGGGTGTCTAAACCTCTCTGAGCCTCTGTTTTCACACCTGTAAAATGACGACGATATGGCATTGACCTCTTGAAGTAGCTGGAAGAATCATCTAAATCCTGGCACATAGTAGGCATTGAACCAAGGGTAACATTTACATAAGGACCCTCACAATAATGGCTGCATATTATTGCACCTCCACCATTAGGCTCAATACCTTAACATCCACCAGAACGCATGGAACAAGGCTCGAACATCCAACCACAGAAGCATCAGAAACGCACGGGCTTCTCCAGCTGGAGAAGCCAGGTTCTCCAGCTCCAACTCTTCTCCAAAACAGAGCCCACCCCCCCCCCCACCATGCTCCTCTCATCCCAACACCTGGGACCAGAGGACCTCAGATGTGTCCCTTAAGCCATTTCTCACCCACTCAACACACAAAAGGAGATCAATCTGCCCAGCCAAAGCCTGAACATCCCCAAATTTTTCTTTTTACTATTATCTTCATTGTTATCTAAACATTTATAATCCTCAAGAAAATGTAAAATGCTAACACTGTCTGCATTCAAAATGCAATGTCAACTGGAAACCTCAAAGCCCTTTGGAGGATTTATTTTAGTGCTAACTAGAGAGCAAATGAAACCCCAGGAATGGCTTAATTAACCCATAAGCAGCTGCCAGGCATTTTTTTCTTGTCTTGTTCTAGCCCTCAAGGTTCCTTTAGGTTATCACCAAGGACAAAGGAATCTCCAGGAACAAGAATGTAAACCCAGGTGGTCATTAGGGTCTGTCCATGAAAGCAGGATGGGGAAAGAAGCTCCCATTTAGGGGAAGACTGGCCCCACTCTTCCCAAGAGCTGCCACACACTGACTGCATGACTGCCTGTAAGTGACCCTCTCTGAACCGCTGTGAGGTCACTTGTAAAGTGGTGGTCAGAATAATAACCAACCTTCATGGAACACTTGGCATGTTTAGGTGCTGTGCTAAATGTATCTCATTGAAACCTCAAAACCTTCCCACACAGAGGGACTAGAATAACCCCATTTTACAGATGGGAAACTGAGATCAAGAGAAGCTAAATTACTTGCTTGAGATTACATCTGCAAATGGCAGAGCCAGCTCAGGCCCCTGAAGCTACTGCACTCTATTGCATATGACAGAAAAGACTCAGACTGTGATGTCAGGTAAACCCAAAATGGCAGACTGACTTGACTCTGATTTCCTCACCTGAGAAATGCGGGTAACAGCAACAACCTCACAGGGTTGCAACAGCAACAAATGAGATGAAGCCGTGTAAAATACCAGAAGAGAGCACATGTATGCACTCAACAGGATTTACGGGTCCTCAGTTTCTCAGCATGCTGCCCTGCAGTTAGTAGTTGCTCAACAAATATCAGTTGAATAGAGAGATGACCAGAGATCGAACAAGCCTTACAAGGTTGATGTAAGGATTAAATGATGCCACAAATAAAAACTGAATGCACTCTAAGACCACAAGAAATACACATTCTGGAGAAATTCTCTTCTCCAGGTGAGGCTTCTCCTGGACATAACCCCCAGGGCACCACACACGTGGTCTGCACCCCTGAAACCAATCAATGCCTAGCAGAGACAGTGAAGATCAGCACAAAAGAGCAGGTGAGAGGCCTGGGCCTGTGGCAACTGCCCATGTTTTGAAGCAGGAAAGAAAGGGCATGCCAAAGTGTCACCCCTAAAGCTGCACCCCCAACACTGCATGAAGTCATCAAGCCACAGACAGAGGCTGGTACAGTCAGATTCCTAAACATTCATTTGAGTGCTTGTGTGCGGGGGCCTGGGGAAGGGCGGGGACAGCAGTGAGAAGAGAGCAAGTGTTCCCTAAGGAAGCCAGGCACCCATCAGCACCCCAAGGACTCACCCATCAATGGGCCAGAGCTCTGCAGACACAAGAAACACAGCCTGGCCCCAAGATGTCCAGGCCAAGGAAGTGGATGTGAGGCCTGAACCCTGTCCTGCACTGCCCCAAGACCAGCTTCTTGGACGTGTAACCTGTGCAGGCAGACAGGGCCCCTGGCTCAGAAGGGCGGGGCTGGGTTTCATGCTCTGCTGTCAGCATCTCGAACTTCTTCATCATTTTTAAACAAGAGGACACACAGTTCATTTTGTGCTGAGCCCCACATATAATGCAGCAGGTCTTTCCTACCACAGAGGAGCCAGCCAGGCCCAGCCACCTGCCCCCACCAGCCTCAGTCTCAGAGGGCCTCAGTCTCAGTCTCAGAGCCCTGCCTCAGGGCTGCCGAAGCTGGCCAAGACTTGTGCGCTTAGCGCTTTATGGGGTTGAGCACCCCACTCTCTAACTGAGAGCCTGGTTCTACTGCTGGAAAATGAGCTTATTTTCTCGGGCACAGGCTCCACGTGGGTGTGTTGACAGCCCAATGAGGCCAGAGAAAGACACACACCTCAGAATGACGGGAGTTGACATCATAACCATCATCACCATGAAACACTGAGCTGGCTCCAGAAAGAGTCTCATCATCTGGGGGTCTGACAGTGCAGTCCAGCAAGGCTGTGGGGGTAGCCTGTCAAATTCAGCGTTTGTACCAACATGCACCCCCTCTCCCAGTACCAACCTGCAAAACTGAGTAACCCACCAGAGCAATCCCTGAAGTCCCTCTGATCCAATCACGAGAGAAAGTCCAGGAAGACTCCCTCTCACAACCGAAAAGCCCCCGCTTCACACAGAGGATGAGCCGTAAACTACTGAAAGATAGAAAACAGGGCTTCCATGCTGGACTAGCTCCCACCACTGGAGCTAAAAGCCGGAACCACAACGACTGCTCTGAAAACACCTTATGAGCTGTCAAAATGCTTAACCTCGGTAGCAGCATTTAACTCATGGGTAGAGTGAACAACCACCCTGGTTCGTGTAGGACCGAGGAGGTCCCAGAATGTGGGACTTTCCTTGCTAAAACCAGGGAAGTTGCAAACAAACCAGGATCAGCCAGCTATCCTATCCATAGCGCTCATTATTTCTAAGCCAAAGGTTAACAGAGGTCGCCGCTCCTCGGTGGCAGGTTATTGGACACTTTTTCAACCATGAACACATTTCTGTACGTTCTAAATCATCTCCAAAGACCTTGTATTAATTTCATCATCAGGGGAAAATGTTTAAGAAGTAAAAAGGCTATTTCACAGTACACACATCATTCTTTTTCCATTACCAAACCCCAATTTTTCATTTCTAACCATATTTATTTTTAAGAAAAGGTAACCTCTCAAACTTTCTGTGTTTCATCTTCCCCTATTCTCGTTTCGCTCAGCTTTTCCACCGCACTGAACTTCCTCCCAGCAGTTTCGTCTCCTGACCGTCTACAGACAGCCCTGCTGCTGCCCTGCAGTGTCCTCTTGGGCCACAGTGAGTGTCTCAATCCTCCTTCTTTCCTAAAAAGGCTCCTGGGCTGTTGGCTTTGCTGGAAGCCCCAGGTCCTGGCTGAAACAGGCTCCTAAAGTGGTCATGGTGACTCTCGGTCCCCCACCCTTCTTCCCAGACTGCAGCTGGCCCCTCCAGCACCCCCTTCGCAGCAAGCCCAGTGGCTCCCTCAGCTCTCCAACCCCGCACATCCAGCTCCCCAAAGGGCCACCAGCACTGGTGCCTGGGACCTTCCCGTCCAGCCTCAGGATGTCCAGTCAGGCCCTTCCACAGATACCCTTTCAGCACCAGTGTCTTCACTGCCCCCCATCCCCCGCCTCTGTTTCTTTTTATCTTTCTGCTGACCAAGTGCTGCTTCTGCAGAGCTTTCTTGTGATGCTGATCCTGCACCCGGACTCTGGACCATCCCCAGGTGCTTGTCTTATCGCCTTCCAGATTTTGCCCCATCAGGTGTGTCATGAGCTGGTACCCGGTGCTGGGCATGCTGACTGGCACAGGGATACAGCAGCCAGCACCACCCACCCCTGCCCCCAAGAAGTTCCCAGGGTCACAGGGAAGAAACTCAGGAAACAGACCATTCCGACTAGAGATCAACCTCTGGGAAGGCTGCAAAAGTGCATGCTCTGTGTGCTGCACCTCTGGGACACACCCAGACGTGCACCTGAACCTGTGTGCCAGAGTGCCCATGACAGCAAGTGTTTACAGCAGGAAAATCCTGGAAACAACCCAAAAATCCACCACACGGGAAATGAATGGACAAACACAGTAGCATCATTGACCGAGCATGACGCTGAGAGAAAAAAGTGCAGACACTGTATACATTATGCCGCCTCCCTCAGAATTTTAATACACACAGAACAGGGCTACAGATGGTTTCCAAATAGATTTGTCATAAAGTGTAAGAACATGCCTATTATACCCCAAAGTCTATGAAGAGAAGGGAGGGGAATGGGAGAAAGGACTCACGGACTTCCCACTTGGCCTCTATTTTTTTTATTTCTTCTAAGATAATGATCCAAAGCAAATATACCACCTCATGAGCACGTATTAATTCCAGGGGTAAGGGGAATACAGTGTTTGCGGCTTCTTATTTTGTGTTTCAGATCTAGACAATTCACATGCTGCAGAGAAACTGCCCCAAAACTCCACATCAGGTTCTAGAATCCAGGGAGACGCTGGAAAAGGCAGTGGAAGCAGAGGAAGCCAGAGAGCTCAGAGCACTCCCAGCGTCCCACGCACCCCTCACAAAAGGGAGGAGGGCTGCCCAGTCCTGGCCGCCTTGTGTGCCTGGCCTGCATGGAGTGTGCTCTGCCCCATCGCTGCCACCGGCTCTGGGCTCCCTCCATGAGAAATCGGGCTCTGTTATCACCCGCGCTGTGCTCCCTGACCTTCCGGAAGTCCCCGTGGATGAAATGCAATCCAATAAAGCAGTGTCATCCAGCTCTCCGCCGCTTTCCCAGAGGTGACTCATTTGTTCTCTCAACAAGCACGTGAGGGGCACAAGACAAGGACTGCTACCCCACAGGGAGATGAGGAGCCAGAGCTTCACAGGAGTCCCAAGAATTGCCAGAGCTGACTCAACAACTGGAAAATAGGACAGTCACAAAACCAATCTGACTCTCAAAGATGAGTTAGACTCAGAGTTTACTACGTGTCATGTTCAGAGAGGGCGGACTGACAACTGGCCAGGTTTTACACCCCACATCTTCTAATTTCCAAAATAACCTTCACTTCCCAAGGGAAGAAACAGAGGCCCAGAGAGGCCAAGTGCTTTCCACAAGGTCACACAGCCAGGAAGCCCCTGGACTTAGTGGTCCTGGATTTTCTAAAAAGCCACAACAACCTCCCCAGAGCATTTCTCCATCAGAAAAATTCTTTTTATTATGAGTATCCTTATATCCCCTGAACAGGCAAACAAGGAATTTCTGAAACCCCAGGGTGAGCAGATAACTGGGAACTTGGGGACTGGCTAATGTTTATTGCAATTTATGTCATCGCCTCCCATTAAACCCAGGTTCAAACTTCTGAGTGTGACTCAGAGACCTCACCAAGCAGCAGCTGCTCTTTGGCCAGAGCCAGATAAGCCAACATGGGGCTGAAGGGCGGTGGGGGGTCAGTGCACTTCCTGGTAATCAGGTGGGGTTGACCCTTTCTCCCCAGAACTCGCACCCCTTGTGGAGTGATAAATGGTGACAGATAGATGGGAAGGAAAGACCCCCATGCCCAGTAACTGCCCTGGAGAACCACCATCAGCAAGTGACAAACATTTTAAAAGCCTGCAATGCAAAGAAAGGGAGAAGCAGTCCCAGCCTCACCCCCTCACCCCCCACCATGGGAAATAATCCACTTCCTGGCAAGGTGAGAGGTAAGAGAGCCACCAAGGCTGACTGGAACACACGTACGGATAAGGGCCACGCTGGGCTCACCTGCGGGGATAAGCCCAATCCAGTGAGGCCACTAATCCCCACCTAGCTTGGTCTCCAAAGCCACCCTAAAGCTTCCCTGAGCCAAAACCAGAGAATGTATCTTGAGCCTGTATCAGTCAACAAAAGCCTGTTCTCTTGATCCTACCCTACTAGTCCCAACCGAACATACCACTCAGGTCCTAAGGTCAGAATAATGAATTTTTTTTTCCTTTTATTTTTTTTTAAGGGGAACTAGATCTTCTCTCAAACTTCTTACACAGCCCCTTACTCAGCCCCTCCTTTGGACAGCTGAGAACCATTGCCCAGGTTTATCAAACATGCTCTCTCTCCCAGATGTCCTTCCTGGCCTGACCTGACATGTCTCTTTCAGGTTAGCCAGCACCCTAGGGGAGAAGCTCCAACCCAGCCACCCGGCCCAGACCGCCAGTGGCCAAGGCCACAGTCCTGTGCCACAGCATGAGAGTTCTTTTGTGTGCGGCTATAAACCTTCACTTGCCTCCAAACCCGCTCAGGGATAACAGGGGGGCGGGGAAGGGGGGTGGGAGGTCAAACAGAGACCCTCCTGGAATCCGCTCCCTTCATTAACTTTGGAATTCCACAGGCCAGTGTTTTCTCAAGGCTTCTTACACTGAATACTCAATCAGGAGGAGGGGGCTACAATCCCCACACCCACAGGCTCCAGCTAGGAGAGCAAGGGGCAGCCACTTGGCTCCCATGGGGAGGTACTAACATTTAGAGAGCAAATACTAGCTGGCTAGCACTAGGGTAAGAACTAGAGATCCAGAGGTGTTATGGACTACAGAGAGAAAAAGTGAGGCTCAGAGAGGTTAAGAAACTTGACCAAGGTCACACAGCTCTAAACCTGATTTAGTTGTGCTCCAAAGACCACACTCTTTCAATAATTGTAGCCATCAGTCAAAGAGAGCAAGGATCTCATATGACACAGCCACTCTATGAGGCAGGAAGCTGAGTGACTGTCCCTGTAGGCCAGGCCTGCCAGACCAAAAACCAACTCAGATTACCATTAAGGCCTGTGTGTAATTCAGGGACTGGACAATGTCCCCAACACTGAAAACACGCTAAAGTGATCTCCCTAAATTGTTACCAAGGATACCCCTTGCCAATGCAGCAACCCCTGCCAAAGTGCACATGTCTTTAGGTGTTATAACAGATCAATATCAGAGCCTAGGACATAGTAAACTCTCAATAAATGCCTGCTAAGTGAACAAACAGTAAGACAACTAGCCATGTGAAGGCCTTCTGGATTTTCTGTAAAACCCCAACGAAAGCATTGTCCATATGCTGCTTAACAAGTTTTATAAAAATATTACATCTTCTAACAAATTTTTTTTTCTGTGTTAATGACCCAGGGGAAGTTTCTGCCTTTCAAAAACAAACAGGTTTCCTTCATTTAGACCAAGGACAAACTACAGCTCATAGGCCCGTTGCCAGTTGTTATAAATAAAGTTTTATTGGCACACAGCCACACCCACTCATTTACATATTGCCCATGGCTGCTTTCCAGACACAAAGGCAGAACTAACTAGCAGTACAGAGCTGTATGGCCCAGAAAGCTGAAAATATTTACTATCTAGCCCTTGATATAAAAAGTTTGCCAAGCCTTCATTTAGACACAAATATAACCTACTCAGCATGTTGTGCTAACTAGAAAGCTCAGCACTAAATTTAATGTTAAATGTTACCAACTCACTCATCTTTAATATTACTTATATCTCTATGCCTATATGTTTCGATTTTCTGATTCCATTTTCACATTTTATTTAAAAATAGTTAATATTCTTTGAGTATATATCATATACCAAGCACTGAATGGAGCCCTTCTATATGGTCTCTTATTTAATTCTCACAATAAATTCATGGGATAGGCAATATTATCATCCATTTATTAAGGAGAAATGAATGACTAAGTCATCAATTGATTGCATAATGTAAATATTTTCTATTTCATAATTCGATCTCAGAGAGTAACACAGGGGTTAACTGGAAAACGCTGGATGCTCAGTGAATGTAATGGAGTCGGCATGGCCGAGATCAGCAGCCACTGTCAATTTGAGCAGAATTATGGGATTATAAAGTGCTGCTGTCCTGGGATTCTTATTGTCTTCAGAACAAACTGTGCAGTCACCTCATCATGAATCTTCCAGATTTAAGGAGGCTCACCATGAGCTGAAGCCACAGCTGACACAAAGCAGGACACAGAGCTACTCAAGTCACAGGCTCAGGGCCACTGCCTCTAATGACATGGCCAGAGTCACACAGCCAGAGCACCACAAATCAAAATGAGGACCTGCACCCCAAATTTAGTCCTCTTCAAGAGGGTTAGGTCCACTTGTCCTTAACTTAGTATTTTTGCAAAGTTCACCTTTTCTTAAATATCTACGTCCTAACCAGTAATATCTGCAAAATCATAGGTCTCATGTGCCAATTATGGTCTTTTTCTGATCAAAGTTAAAGTAAACATAAAACAATTTTTCTTAAAAAAAGTATGCGTGTCCATAACCTAAAATCATCTTGCATCCCTCATCAGCGCACTTTAAGAAACACGGGCCCTGCAAGAGTAGGGGTGTTGAGGCTGACAGCTTGGAGCACAGACACCAGCTTCTCTGCTCTCTCCAGAGATCACTGCAGCAGCATTTGGATCTCTCTGAACCTCAGTTTGCTCGCATGTAAAAGGGGGCCATACTCCCCTCACCAGACTGGAAGGTTATCCAGGCACATGCCAGGCATTCATAAACACCAGCTCTTAAGCAAACCTAGGGCTGTTCACTGAGAAGCCCTGGAGAATCAGCAAGTCACAGCCCTTCTCTCACCACAGCCTGTGCAGACCCCCAGGGGGTCTAGGCACTGCGTGGGAAACAGGTCCAGGGTGCTAGGCCATCTCCAGGAACCCAGCTGGGGTGTCTGTAGGGGTAGAAGGGCAGCCCTAGGGCTGAAGTACATGCTGTCAATCACCAAGTGAAAACAAACACGGGTCAAGGGATAACAGGGCTCCAGGGGAAATGGGTTCTTCTAAGCTATCGAAGACAGACATGTGAGGGGAGATCAGGCCAGCAAGCTCCTGTACTGTAAACAGAAATGCAAACTGTTCACGAAAATCCACAGGGAAAATGAAAGGGGCTGCCTCAGACCCAGGAAGCAGCACCCACACCTGCAGCACCCACACCAGCAGCCCCAGCACCTGCAGCCCCAGTACCTGCAGCCCCAGCACCACCAGCGCCTGTAGAACTAGCACCCACAGCACCAGCAGCCACAGCACCAGCATCAGCAGCACCAGCACCTGCAGCACCAGTACGCACAGCCCCAGCACCACCAGCACCAGCACCAGCATCACCAGTGCCCGCAGCACCAGAACCAACAGCACCAGCACCACCAGCACCTGCACCAGTAACCACAGCACCAGCACCTGCAGCACCAACAGGACTAGCACCACCAGCGCCTGCAGCACCAGCACCCACAGCACCAGCACCACCAGCACCTGCAGCACCAAAGCCTGAAACACCAGCACCAACACCCACAGCACCAGCAACACCAGCAGCACCAGCAACACCAGCACCAGCGCCTGCAGCACCAGTACCCACAGCACCAGCACCACCAGTCCCTGCAGCACCAGCACCAGCACCTGCACCACCGACCATCTGACTGATGAATCTGGAGACCTCTGGTTCTGGTTTGGGCAGACACATCCTGATTTACACCTGTCATCCCAGAGTAAGTGTCACAGTGCCCCTTTCACTCTTGAGTGTCCCAGCTTAGAGGACAAATTAGAGAGTCTCTCGATGAACGAATGTAGTAAGGCCCAGAGACGAGAAGTGGTTTGCCCAAGGTAACAGAGAGGAGGGGGCCAACAAGGAAGCAGTTGCTTCTCTCAGCTCCAGGCAACGCTGTCCAGTGGAATCAGACCAAACTATGTTCAAATCCTGCCTGTGTTCCCTGGGGATACTTGCTTTCTCTCTCTGTGCTCCAGGTACCTGAACAACAAAACAGATAACAATAATAGTGCCCACCCCATAGCTCCGTTTGAGGTTTGAATGAAACAGTTTGCCAGGTGTCTGCACAGAGCATGTCTTAATAATCAGTGATAATTGCTATATCACTGTCCACAGGGTGCAACCTCCTCACCGACCCAGACAGGCAGGACTCTCATTTCTCGCCATAACCGCACCGTGTCTTGTGGTGCAGAGCCCACCCTGGCCCTCCCGCCAGGAGCAGGAGATAACCCGGACCACCACAATGGGGTTGGTCTAGGGAGCAGCTGATAAAAAGGAGAAAAAACAGAGCTGGGGGCGTGTGATAAGTGAGGCGCAGCTGCCAGCCTGTGGGCGCGGGGGAGGTGGTTGGCAAGAAGAGGTGGCAGAGGCCTGGGAAGGCACCAGTGATGGGCAGCGTGGTGCCTCTGTACCCCTCACTGGGCATCTCCAGTCCCAGGGCAGCTCTGCTCACCCAGTGAGCCCAGCCAAATCTCCCAGCCCTCTCCAGGTCCTGGGCAGCCCTCCCCACCTGCCCCGCATGGGCACGGAATGGAGAGCACAGCGTGGCGCCCGCAGCAGCACCCCTTGCATACCCCTTCCGGAGACAAGGAGTCTCTCCTTCAGCTGGAGTGTCTGGTTCGGTGTAAAAGGCCAAGCAGTTCTCAGCTTCCTGTAATACCTTCTCCTGAATAAACGGTTTTGGGCAAGTTACGTGACCCCTCAGAGGCTCGACCGTTGCCCACCTAGCAGGATTGCTGGGCTGAGTTATACAGATGCTCAAAAAGAGCGTGCTTCCCTTTTGTCTGTCCTTGTCAGGGAAGCTGGGGAAAAAACCCACTAAGAGTCACCATTTGATCAGGGCTACTATGATGAAACAAATAAAGTGCCTACTATGTGTCTAGCCTGTGAGCAAGACAAATGTGTTTCCTGACCTCAAAGAGATTACTTTCTATGTGGTAGAAAGACATGAAGTCAAATAATGTGCACAGATGAATATAAAAATATAATACTTCTAGGAGCTGCGGATGAGAACAGCGTGTAACACCTAGAGGGACGTTCTCCACGTCAGGTCAGGAAAGTGCCATTGGGCACAAGCAGAACTAGCAACCCAGTAGAAATCAGACCCAAGGCCTCATCCCAGGCACGGTCTTGGCAGCCAAATGCCAGGTGGCCCCATGCAACCTGAGCTGTGGGCCACTTGCTGTTTGAGCTGCAAGGTTCCTTCAGGCAGCTTAGCGCTAAGGCGAATGTCCCTTGGAGTTAGCAGCCTCTCAAGCCACCAAGTCTGGACCTGAGAGGCCAGACCTTTTTTCATCAGCTGCAGAACCAGAACAGGCCTCTGTGGCCAACGGGCTGCTCGCTCCCTCCTCCAGGTGGCATGAGGCTCCTTCCCCTCACCTGCCGCTGCTCGTCCCTTGGCCTTCCCATGGGCTCCAGGGACTGTGTATGACCTTTAATCAGCAGTCCATGCCAACCAGCAGTCCCCAGGCTGAAGTCCAGCACTGCCTACCAGGCTCTGCACAGATAGATTGTCAAGTGCCAAGAAAAGCCCACGGGCCACAGAGGCTGTCCCCAGCCAACATCGCCCCTGCCATGTGCTGAGTGTCTATGTGTTCAGCACCTCAGTGTCTGCTTGTTGACCTTCAACACCAACCCTGCAAAGCACGATAGTACTTACTCCATCTTGTTTGAATACAGAAGGGAACGGAACCCAGCAGTCACCTGCACAGAGTCACATGGTGTGTACATGTTAAGGATTCACACACAGGCCTGCCTGGCTCCATGGCACCTGCTGACATACAAGCCTCCCAGTCCCAATCATATGGCCTTATGTGGCTCATAGCTCTTAGCACAGAGCCAAGAAATTGTCCCTCCATGCATATCTTCTCTACTGAATTAACACTTCCCCAGTGTCTTAATTCAGTAACCCTCCTGTCTTAATCCATCCTTTCTGTAGCATGAGAGACTGTATGCCAGGCACCACGTAAGGTCTTAGAGACACAAGAGCCACACTGCAAAGGCCTTGGCCCTCAAGGTACTTACAATCGGGTAGATGGAGACAGATACATGAACCAGGAAAATCCGTGAGAGGTGCTATGACACACATCAGCACAAGGAACAGTGGCAGCTCCCAGGAAGGACCTTTCCATTTCCATCTGTGTCCCCCAGGCACCAGCACCATGCCAGAGAAGCAGAGGGAGCTCACTAAATACCACCTCCTTTGACAACCGACCACACTCCAGCAAACCCTCAACCACCAGCCAGGACAGCCTCTCTGAAAGCCCAGGTGGGCACTGGATGGAACATGCATAAGACGCTTGACAAGCAGGAGACAGAGGACTCACGTTCATGGGATGCCCCAAAGGGAGCTGGCAGAGACCCAACCAGAGACCTCAGGCCTCGCCGGCAGCTGCAGACCTCTGTCCCCCACGGGCATCAGGCTGTAAGAATCCACGAGGCATTCAGCCAGGGCCTTCCTCAAAACCACCGTCAGCATCGTGAAGTGTGCCGGGCATGTGTAATTCCAGTGCATGCTTCCACCAGCGCCAATCCCCGGATGGCCAAATATCACTGTAAATCCAGCAGGCTCGGAAAATTCTTGAACGAAGCTCCATGTAACTGACAGGAACAGCCATTGCAAGAGGCATTTTACTCTCCTCTGGTCAAGAGATCAGGCCTGGGACAGGGAAGAAGAAAAAGTCTTATCACAATCACGGGCCCAGAGGAGTAGTCAGTCATTCTTCCCTCCTTATGCTCGACCCTAACACACCCACAGAGGAACTCACTAAAAACAATGCCCCGTGACTCTGGTATCCGAATATGGGTGAGGTGGGAGTCCAGGGAGACCTGCAGGCCAGTGCCGCCTCCCACAGGTACCAGGGACCTCTCCGACTGGGAACTTCCACAGCTCGGGGCTCCCAGAGCTGTTCTGGGAGGGGAGGAAGGGGAGGCTGAGACGCGTCCATTATAAAGGAGAGAAGTCAGTGGCTTAGGAGCTGACAGCAAGGCCAGGCCTGGCACACGGCCTGGGCTCCCCTGCAGGGCTGCGAGGTCTCGGCAGAGAGCTGAGAGGTTTAGGGTCAGCTGGTAGGAAGTAGTTCTTTGTTTTGTTTCTTTTTAAAGACAACCACAAAACCCTGGCACAGCTCCAGGCCTTGTCCTGCACTCACTGTGCGCTTCTTCGATTCATTCAGCAGTTGCTGAGCACCTGCCAGGTACCAAGTGCTGTTATAACTATAGGGCGGCACCGTTGTCTCCCCGAACCAGTGTACTCATATTATTCCAAAGACAACTGACGAACAAACTGATCCACGATGTCTAGGGCTTGAGGCCCAACATACCCCAGCCCACTCAACGACCACAAGAACTGCCCTTCATGGCACATCTGTTATTCACCTGCTAAAAGTTCTGGCCTCACCATCTGGTCTGATCCCCCAACCACCCTGGGACTCCTGCCTCTATTTTCCAGATGAGGAAATGGAGGTACAGACAATTACTTTGCTTCAAACTACTAAGAGCGGAGCCTGAATCTGAGGCTCGACAGTCTGTCTGCCAGGTCTGCACTCTGATCCACTGCTCTGAGATACCCAGCAAGAGATGCCTAAATGGCCATAGCCAAAACCCGCTTCCAGGCATTTCACATGTATGAATCCTCATTTAATCTTCACAAAAAACTATGAGTTACAGACCAGTGTTATCCAATTTTAGAGATGAGATATTTGAGGTCAAGAGAAGTGAAGCAACTTCCCCAAGGTCACACAGCTAAAAAATGACAGCACAAGGATTTGAAACCAGGAAGTCTGGCTCCAAAGTCCACGAGCTTGACCACTCCACCAACTTCCATCAATAGTCATTACTGCTGGCAAAACCAATTTTCACAAACTTAGTCATTTAAAACAACACACATTTATTACCTTACAGTTCTGGAGGTCAGAAGTCTGACACAGGTCTCACTCAGCTAAAATTAAGATGTTACTAAGGCTGCACTCCTTTCTAGAGGCCCTGAGAGAGAACACAGTCCCTTGCTTTCTCTAGCTTCCAGAGGCAGCTCATATGCCTTGGCTTGTAGCTCCTTCCTCCACCTTCAAATCCAGCAACAGAGCATCCTTCTGCCTCCGCTTCTGTTGGCACATCTTTCTCTGACTCTCTGACTCCCTCTTCCACTTTTAAAGATCCATGTGATTACACTGGGCTCATCCAGATGATCCAAGACCACCTCTCCATCTCAAGGTCCATAACCTAATCCCACCTAATCCCATCTGCAAAGCCCCTTCTGACATGTACGGTGACATATTCACATGTTCTAGAGACTAGAATGTGGACATCTTTGGGGGTCATTACTCTTCCTACGAGGCAGGACTACCAGAAGGGCATCCTTCCCCTGCTTTAAGCTTCTCCAGTGATGAGGAGCCACCCATTCTCAATATGGAAATTAAGCTAGCTACCTACACCCCGCCCTGACACACACACAGACACACAGACACACAGACACACACACACGCACACACACACACATACACACACACGCAGCAACCAATAAAGTACAAAGGAAATAGTTTCTTCTTAAAAATATATCCCTCCTATTGCCCCTTGTAACATCTGGGCACCCCAGTGTCCTTATTTGTAAAAAATAAAACGATGCTTGCTACACAGGGTTTGTGCCAACATTGCTGCTGTCTGCAGAGTCAGCAGTGGTCAACAATTAGTGAGGACATTTTAGGTGATTGGCACTGTGTTAGATGCTTAACACAAATTAATATATTTACTTCAACGCAACAGCTCATAGAAGGTACATTTGGTTTTCTCGCTCTACAGATGAGACTCCCAAGGCTCAGACTCTATTTATTTATTTACTTATTTTTTGAGACAGAGTCTCACTTTGTTGTTGCCCTGGCTAGAGTACAGTGGCATCATCATAGCTCACAGCAACCTCAAACTCCTGGACTCAGGTGATCTTCCTGCCTCAGCCTCCTTAGTATCTGGGACTACAGGCACTCACCACCATGCCCAGCTAATTTTTATATTTTTGTAGAGACAGAGTCTCACTCAGGCTGGTCTCAAATTCCTGACCTCAAGTGATCTTCCAGCCTCAGCCTCCCAAAGTGCTAGGATTATAGGCGTGAGCCACTGAACCTGGCCCCAAGGCTGAGACGTTAAGAGGAAATGTCAGGTTCTGTATCCAGGTTCGGTCTGATTCCAAAGCTTGTGTTTTTTCCATTCTGAAACTGTGTTTCTAGGAAGTTCTGCTTTCAACAATGGCCATGTAGTTCCTACTGATGCAGGTCTTTGCTAGACAGCAACTACAAACTCTGGACAAAAATATTCAAAGAAAAAAAAAATAAACTCAAGTCACCAGTGACCAAAAGTAGGACATCTTGGAGTGGGATCAATACTTGGAAAAAGAAAACTTAGCACTTCAATAAGTTCCTCTTTTTGGTCATTTTTAGCCTAAGGTCAGGCCCAGGTAGGCACCATGCAGGTGGATAAAACTCACATGGTCTTACTGAGCTGAAGAATCATGACAG
The DNA here is from genome assembly GCA_963574885.1 of Lepilemur ruficaudatus. Lineage (NCBI taxonomy): Eukaryota > Metazoa > Chordata > Mammalia > Primates > Lepilemuridae > Lepilemur > Lepilemur ruficaudatus. The sequence goes on from CAUYRT010069488.1 coordinate 45,758, forward strand.
AGATCAAGGCAACACAACAGCTAAAAGTGAAATTAGACATCTGGATAAGAAAAATACAAAAAACGGGAGCCCAAGTTCTGTGTATAAACACTCCCTATGTCACAAGCGACCCCTGAGCCAAGCTGCATGCAGCCAAGTTAAAGCCAAAAGAATTAAAAGAGATTTCCATTGTTGCCCAATGCAAGGGAGACACAGTTCAAAGTTCGGGTTTATTAAGTCATCTGCCTACTGAAACAAAGAAACAGTACTCTGCAGAGGAACAAAACAGAACTCAGAGTGCTTACAAAATATCACTCACAATGTCCACAATACAATCTAAAATATTAATAGCTCAATATAACAAATAACCAAAAAAAAAAAAAAAAACTCTACAGAAAATGTGATCCAGTCTCAAGAAAAAAGACAATTATGGAGACTGTCCCCATGACCGCAACGTGACCCAAATTTGCTGGAATTTGCAGACAAGGGTTTTTAAGTAGCTATTATAACTATACTCAAGGATCTAAAGGAAAGTATATTCTTAGCAAATGAAAAGACAAGAAATCTGAGCAAGGAAACAAAAATTATTTAATAAGAGAAAAATGGATAATCCAGAATTAAAAAGAAACAATTCACTGGATGCATTTAACAGCAGACTGATGAGGAAAGATGAGTCAGTGAATTTGAGGAGATATCAGTAGAAATTATTTAACCTGAAGAACAAAGAAAAAATTTTGAAAAAATTAAAAGAGCCTCAGGGATCAGTTGGACAGTATCAAAAAGTCTACCAGACATGTCATTTTAGTCCCAAAAGGAGAGAAGAACAAGAGTGGTGCGGGATCATTATCTGAGGAAAAAAACGCTGAAAGTTTCCAAAATTTGGTGAAAGACATCAATTTACAGATTCAAGAATCTCAGTAAATCCCATCCAGGACACATACAAAATAAAAATCATACCTCAGTATGTTATGGTTGAAGTGCTGGAAACCAAGGATTGAAAAAATCATGAAAGGAGCCAGAGAAAAACAATGATTCTAATTGTTTGGAATCACTGAAAGCACAGAGCAGTATACCTGGAGCCAACATGTGCTCTGCAGGTGGCTGCCCTCGTCCTATCTAAATCCACCTGGCAGCTTTTAGAGCCAAGAGAAAGACGGCTTCAAAAAGAAGCTCAAAAATCTAAATATCAGCCCCTAAGAGAGAAGAGGAAGTAAAGGACAGTGGTTAAAACATTATGGTTTGAAGTTAGACTCCCACGTCTTTTTTGAGACAGAATCTTGCTCTGCAGTCCCAGCCAAGGTGCAGTGGCATCGTCATTGCTCATTGCAACCTCAAACTCCAGACCTCAAGCGATCCTCCCACCTGGGCCTCCCAGAGTGCTAGGATTGTAAGTGTGAGCCACCACACCCAGCCTAGACTCCCAAATTACTAGCTCTGCTACTCTGGGCAAACATTTTTGGACTCTAATTTCCTTATCTGTAAAATGGTGGTAAAACAAAAAACATCTACTTATTTCATAGAGCTGCTATCAGGTTGTGCTATGGTCTGGATACTTGGATCCCCCCAAAATTCATAGGTTGAAATCCTAACCACCAAGGTGATGATATTAAAAGGAGGGGTTCTGAGGAGGTGACTACATCCTGAGGATACAACCCTCATGATGGGCATAGTATCCTTATAAAAGAGGCCTAAGGGACCTTGTTTGCCCCTTCCAGCACATGAGGACACAGCAAGAAGGTGCCATCGGTGAGCCAGGAAACAGGCCCTCACCAGACATCAAATCTGCTTGAGCCTTGACCTAGGACTTCCCAGCTTCTGGAACCATGAGAAATAAATTTCTGTTGTTTATAAACAACCAAGCTAAGGCATTTTGTTACAGCAGCCCAAATGGACTAAGACAGGATGACATGAGACTATCGACATAAAGCATTCGGCACATTGCTGGGCACATATCAAGAGCTCAATGGATCTAACATTCTCACGTCAAATGAAGAGGCTCCCACAAGTCAAGGGCTGTTGCCCCAGCACTGCCCACACTCGCTTCTTTTCCATCCTCAGCTCCTACAAGCAATGGCCAAGAGCTGCCACACAGGGAAGCAGCCTGTGAGAGGTGCTGCTCACAGCAGGAAGGGGAGCTGTGAGTTATGATACCAGCCTCGGCTAATGGCAGGGGAGAGAATGGAGGATACAGTCTGTTAACTATTTACCAAGGCCCACAGGCGAGTCTGAAGCCAAGTTTGTTTTGTTGGGGTCAGGTCCATTAAAGTTCTGTCACCTGAGGAAGAATTATTACATGGTCTGTTGGGTATTACTGCAGCCAAGTGTGGTCCCTGACCAATGGCAGGAGCTGTGCTGATGCTCACAGGAGAGGGAAGCCCACTACGCCCCCCGCCTGCAAGAATGTACAGTGCAGAGCACCGTACGCCCTGCAGGACTTCTAGTATCACCAAATCGTAACACTTCTCTCTCACGGGGGCATTTTCTTTTTCTCTTCTGCTTACTTGCTGTGAGAGTCCTTTAAAGTCATTTGTTCTTTCTCTAATGGATTGGCTAAAATGAAAAAGACAATGCCAAGGATTGGCTTCAATGTGGAACTGAAACTCATATGTGCTGGTGGACAGACATTCTGAAGAAGGACAAACGACCACTTTGGGAAACCATTTTGCACGATCCACTAATGCGGAATATACACCTATCTTATGACCCTGGAGTTCCACTCCTCAAGATAAATGCACGGGCATATGTGAATATGCTCATCAAAAAACATGTCTAAGAATGTCACAGCAGCATGACTTAACTACTCAAATGCCCGCCAACAGTAGAATGGATTCTCCGAATACGCGCACAACCTAACGAGCAACGAGAACGGTCGACACATGCACACAACATATGAACACATCTCACAAACATGATCTTGGGTGAAAGAAGCCAGACACAGGGAGTGCATTATGATATCATTAATATTTATATTAAGTACATAAACAGGTTAAACTAATCTATCTGGTGCTGGGTAGAAGTCAGGACAAAGTTATCCCAAGAGAGCAACTGGAAGGGGTTGGGAGGAGGCTTCCGAAATGCTAGAAATGCTCTATTTATCCAGGTGCTGGCTCCACACGCACGTTCAATCTGAGAACACTTTATCAAGCTATCTATATGTATATGACTTGTGCATTTTCCTTCATGTACATTACTTCTATCAAAAGGGAGTTCACATTTTTTAAGTCTCTCCTGTGAAAGTATGTTTGCTGGAATGTTGGAGACATCGGAACACCCCCTCAAGGCTTGGGAATCAGCAGCTTCCGGGTTTCCCGGTTTCACTGCATCCTCACGGCCCATTGCCTCGCAGCTGACCCTGCCCTGGAGGACACGGAGGGGAAAACTTTGCAAATAAGCACGCTGTGGCCCAGTGACACGGAATTGCCCCTCACGAAAACATGGCCCCCGCCCCACTCTCTGAGCCCCTCTCGTCTCTGCCTCCAGGGCTGTCAGGCCCACATTTGCAATTTCCTTCTCCACCCTCCCCTACCAGGTATTTCCACCAGCTGAGCCCCCTGTAGCGGACGTTTGGAAGAAAAATGAAGAACAGGCTACCTCTATGTCCTGCCCCACACCATGAGAGCATCTGTGTACATCGGCCCCCCCTAAATATGGGATGGGCAGATGATGCTTTGCCCATGGGAGGCTGAAAGTGTCCAGGGTTGGCACAAGCTGGTAAACGAGGGCAGAGGTGTGGAATACAGAAAGCGAGGGAAGGCAGGCCCTGGCACCGAGTTGCGAGAGGAACACCGGCTGTGGTGGGGCACAGAGAGCGTCTCCCAGTGTGCGCAGCTGTGTCATCCTGTCTCTGCCTCTAGGTCTCCCTGACTTTGTGAGTGTGCGGATGTGTGTTTCCCTTTCTTTCCCTCTCTTGCAAGAGCAAGCAGCCACATTAATTTTAGTGCCAGTGAGAGTCAGCAGAGGTGGGTTGTCACACCTCTGCAATCCGGCCGGCGCGGCAGCAGCCCAGGCGGCAGGCGGTGAGAGAGCAGCTCTGTGAGGCAGCAATCAAGTCTTGGAAGCTCTCAGAATCTTAGCTTGCCTCGATTTCTCTTTCTTTCAGGTTTGTGAGGTAAGATTGCTTTAAAACTGATATCACAAAGAAGGCGTCTCCTTTATGTTCTGCTGAGGAAGCGAGAGGCAGCAATTTCTCTGGCCGTGTGCACATTACTTCTCTGTGGTACCTCGAGAGCTGGGCTTGCTCACCTGGGAAAATCAATTAAGGAGAGCTGCTCCCAGAGGAGGTGGCAGCTGTCCCTCGCGGACGGACTCTATTTTTGCTATGTTTCATTTCGTCCCTATGGCCTGCTGGGATGCAGGGACAAGCTGCTGCAGAATGCCCAGCTCTCCAGCTCCTGCCTCCTCGCCCTCACCTGACTCCTCATTCTGGAGGTAGCAGATCCGCTAGGGTGTGAATCCCCAGGCTGCACTCGTGGCCGTGTGGCCTTGGGCACATACCCTTAGCTTGTTGAAAGTGTCTCCTCATCTGTTTAATGAAAACAAGGAATAAAAACACTTGTCCTCAAGTGCATCTGCGGATGAGACACTGAATATGTCACATGCTCAGCGCACAGTGGGCTCACAACACAAGCAGATGGTCAACGTCACCCTCAACAGCGTGGGGCTGCTGTTGTGACTCCCGCAAGTTAGGCTTGGGAGATGCAAATCAAACCCAGCCCAGCTCACTGATGTTACTGAGGGTTTGATTTCCTCTGCACTGTGCTGGGCAGTTACACAAGGAGGAGACAAGTGGCTGACACAGAATGAACCTTCTATCACCAGGCACCTTCACCTGCATTATGCAACAGGGCCATGCTTAAGCTTTGCAAAATACATGGCTTAGAGCCACGCTTTAGAAGTACTGACATCAGGGTTCTGCCAGGCTCCAGAAGCCTGTGCATGTTCTGCACCATGCTTGAGAACTCAACAGGTGCTCAGTAAATGTTGACTGAATAATGAGAGATTAATCACAGCTACAGATTGAGAGCTCACATGCTACATCTGCACAGTGCTAGGAGCCAGAAATGATGTCAAACATGAAAGCCATGATCCCTGCTTTCATGAAGCTGGGATATCTGGTTCCAAGATATCCAGAGAAGCTAACATGCAGACAGGGCATGACCATGAACGAGTACATGGGTGATGTCCAGGTTACTGTGCCGGGCTGGAAGAAGCTGAGGAAGTGAAGGAAAGGCTGACCTGCTCTGGACATGAGAGACCCCAGCATGTCAGCACACAAGACACCCTGGAAGTAACCTGGTTCAATGTCCTCACTGAACAGCTGAGAAGCAAGGCCCAGAGAAGTGAAGTGACTTGCCCAAGGTGACCCAGCTAAGACCTGCAGATGCAGAGTGAAAAGCAAACCTCAATGAGAAGAAGGGCTGGGCACACCGTGCCTAGGGGAGGAACTCTCTTGAATTTGGTAGGTGCTGGGGCATTGTCGGCCAAAGATGGAGTGACCAGAAGCTGGGCAGAGCAGGTATTAACCACGTCTTCTGAGTGCTCACCCTAAGAGCACTGGCTATACTCACATAAACACTAACAACACCATGAGGTACGCACTCACTTACAAATGAGAATACTGGCCACACCCGCCCAAGCCATGCAGACAGTCAGTGAGAGAGGCAGGGGGGCCATGACCCCCGGCACTCTGCCTGGGAGCTGGTGTGCTTAACCACTTGTCTGCCTTACCTTCGAAGGACTATGTGGTGGGAAAGATGGGGGCAGAGCAATAGGATAAGAAGCTTCTGAAAGAAAGAGATGGGGAGGGCAAGTTGCCAGAAAAGGCAAGGAACAGAGATTCCCCAGTCACCGACAACATCCACTGCCAGGAACTGAGCAGAATGGCCCCAACAGGCCATCAGCGGGTCCCAAGTCTTGCTCTTTTTCCCGCAGTAATTCCCTCATGTCACCCATGACGCGCTTCTCCAGACTGACTCCTCGTCAGAGTGGAGAGTGCGTCCAGCTGTGGCCTGATGCTGTGACATCATTCCCACTGGCTCCGGGAGTCGGGAGATGGGTCCCCACGGAACAACTGACCCCTGACTACTGCTCCCCACCTTCTTGCAGGTGAGAAGGCAAATACTCCTGGAGACACCTATAAGCGGCATTCAGGTAGGTCGTGTGCCCTTCACACACACTGTCCTATAGATCCAGCAGGAGAGGCCCCTAAAAGTTACAGGGATATGACTCTGTTAATAAGGAATCCCTCGGGATACTTCACAACAGCCTTCTTTTTCTGAGACAGGATCTCGCTCTGTCACCCAGGCTGGAGTGCAGTGACGCAATAATCACAGCTCACTGCAACCTCACACTCCTGGGCTCAAGGGATCCTCCCACCTCAGCCTCCCAAGTAGCTGGGACTACAGGTGTGTGTCACCATGCGCAGCCAATTTTTTAATTTTTTGTAAAGACAGGATAACCACCTTTTCCATTAACTAGACCAGACTAGCAAGGAAAAGCAATAGTAATTTTAAGGGAGAAAGAGAGCAGGCAGGCAGGAGGCGAGAAGGAAGGGAAGGAGAGAGGATGTGGTTGTCAAGCAGTGGCCAGAGCTTTAGAGAGGAAGGAACTTGGGTGGGAATCTCAGCTCCAAGGCTTACGAGGCTGTGAAGCCTTGAGCTTCAGTTCTCTGACTCTGCATCCATACCTGCAAAATGGGTCCTGCCCTGAAGAATTAGGGGGAAAGTTAGAGAGAACCGGTGTAAAGTCCTTCCACGTAGTGGGTCCTCAAGAAAAGATCCCATGTAATCAGTGCTGACCTCTACACGCCTTCATCTTTAAGATGGAAGGTGATTAAAATACTGAAATGGCTGACGAAAGTCATGAATACTTTTTTCCTACAAATGACAAACCTTCAAAGGTTGTTTTTTTTTTTTTTAGGTCCATTTGTTTGCCTATGCCCACAAAACCCCTCGGGGAAAGATCAGCAAAGGCCCAAATGTCAGTCAAATTCCCATGAACAAAGGAGCAAAGTGCCAAGGAACTAAGCCATCAGACAATGACTCAAGAAGACAGCTCTTTACAGAGAGTAGGACCTACCCTGGAAGATTCAGAAGTTCTTGGGTGTGCATGTTCAAGAGAGTTCGGTAACTTTGATGGAAACTCAAGAGGTTCTTGCCTTCAAAGAGCCTAAAATCTCATTTAAAAAGTAGGGCTATGAGAAACAGTCCATTTAAGGACTAAGCCAAAATGTGACCCCAAACAGTAACTGGGGTAGGGGTAAGAGGTGATCCTCAAAATACGGAGTGCGGAGGAAATAGCATTTGTTAATCACCAGTCACAGAAGAGGCCCCCTTTTAATTTCCCATTTAATCTTCATTCATCCTCATAACCCCATAGACAGGTCTCATAACCCAAAATTACAGGGATAGCCGCTAGAGGAGGGTGGCACCCTGCCCAGTCTGTGCAGCTGACAAGAGTGGATTTGAACCCAGGACCATCACTCTGCAGGTCCCCTCAAGGTCCATCATCACAGCACCCCCTGCCTCCTTTAGGATCTGGGCAGGTTCCAAGCACCCTGAGCACCTAAGCTCTCAAGGGCTGGGGTGCTGGAACTTTCCATCACACCGCCCTACTGAACCTGCCCTTTCCCACATCCCACCGGTCCACACATCCCATAATCACCACCTTTGTTCCGACTCCTCTTTAAAACCTGGATTAGCAGGGCTTCCGGGGAGGTCATGCTCTTGACTTCGGAATGCACTTCTGACTTTCACGGAAACAGGTCTTTACTTCAAGTCATGCAGACACATCTCGCTAAGTACACTCTGGCAGTGATCTCCCTTGCTCACAGGACTCTGGGTAAATCCAAATTGGAGGTGGGGGCAGGAGGAGGAGACAGAGCACAGACATCCGAATGCACCCCAGAGACAGGAGCTGCTTAAGACTCCAGCAAGTGCTCTGGGGGAGCCTGGCACTGACGCTCTCACCGTTCCCCCCGCCCCACCCCCCATGCGGGCCAACCAGGGGAGGCAAACCCCACCCAGGTCCCATCCCAACCCAGTAGCACTGGAAGGAGCAGGAGACGGAAAGCATGTCCGGGCAATGCTACCATCATCCAGGGACAGGGAAGGCACAGAGGAGAAGGGAGGGGAGGGAACAGAGGAGAGGAAAGGGAAAAACTAAAATAAATAAGCAGCAGAAATTCAAACTCACTGTATTAAAAATCTGCCAGAGCTCCGTGGGAACTGGGTGGCATTACGGAATTCCAGGCAAGCCACACACAGTAAACACACACACACACACACACACACACACACACACACACACACACTGCTGCTGGGGGGTGTGGTTCACTCCGTATGTACCTAGTGCCTTCATAATGTGAGTCACACTACTACTCTCACAAAAGGATGCCCCCAGCCTTACCCTCCAGGTCATGGGTCTCAAATCTCAATGTGCCCAAGAACCACCTGGGGGTCTTGTTACAATGCAGACTCCAAGGCCACCCCCAGGGATTCTGCTCAGTAGCCCTGTGGTAGGGTCTACATGACAGGTCCCCCAAAGAGCTCCCTGGAAAGACCCTCTTACTGAGGGTTTGCTACTCAGGGAGCAAATAGATCTTTCTTTCCAGCATGAGGCCTTTAAGATAAAATGAGAGTATGAGTGACTGTTGCTGGGAGCGGAAGGCGAGGCCATGCCCTGCCCTGAGCACCTTTCTGTACCAGGCACAGGCCGGGCTCCTGACTCCCAGGGTCTCCCTTCATCCCCCTCACCCTCTGGAAATACTTACTAGAAGCCAGTGCAGATGAATAGTCAAGGCTCCCCAGGGTGCCTAGTCTGAGGTCAACAAATGAGGAAGTAGCAGAACTGGGAACTTCCCTTTGTCTCAGAGGAAAAGAAAAAAAGGAAAGGAACCCATTCTAAGCTGTGGAAATGCAGAGTAGTTTACGGGAAAGGAAGGAAATGGAAAAGAAAGAAAAGATCAGGCCAAAGGTAATGCCCACAGATAACTTACAATCATGGAGCTAGTTTCTGATTGAAGTCACTGTACACCAAGAATTTGGTGTACAAATTCTTGTACTGCTCAATCTCTCAACACCCCTACCAGGTAGGCACCGTGCCATCCCCGTGTTACGGGTGACAAAACCACAGCACCAGTCACACAGCTAGTAATGAGATGAATTGAGATTGAGGTCCCACAGTGCAAGCTCTTCACCTCTGAGCTTCAGCTATGACCACCCCTGCTCTCTGGACACACTGGAAGTGTCATGCACTGACCCCCTTCTGGGCCTCTGCTCCTGCTGTCCCATCGTCTGTTCACCCCCTTGGCACACTTCTACTCTTCCTGCAAAGCCCTTCCCCTCCTCCGTGCAGCCTTCCCCAATCCTCTCATCATCCCCTTGTGACTCACAGCTAAATCCACTGCCGTCCCCTCCCCAGTACTCCTTTTAGCCTAATGACATTATCGATTTTAAATCCCAAATCCATCATCTCCTCTATGCCATTCACTCTGGCACTGCAACCCAATATGCAGAACTGGGATGTTCTAAAAGCATGCAGCTTCCATTTTCTCCATATCCCCAGCCCCACAGCGAACTATCCTGAGCTTTGCACGTCCCCCTGAGCCTTCTCCAAAGTTGTGAGCAGCTTGAGGACAGTAACTGCATACCCTTAAAGTCTCTATCTCCCAGAACCCAACACTGCAGCTGATTGGCACCTAGGAGGTGCTCAATTAATGTTCATGCTGGGTACTCATCTGCTGGACGTTTACTGCAAACCTACATGTGTCAGTCACTGTGCTTGGTCCCCAATGACGAAGATCTTTTTTTTTTTTTTTTTTTTTTTTGAGACAGATTCTCACTCTGTTGCCCGGGCTGTAGAGTGCCGTGGCATCAGCTCACAGCAACCTCAAACTCCTGGGCTCAAGCAATCCTTTTGCCTCAGCCTCCCGAGTAGCCGGGACTACAGGCATGCGCCACCATGCACGGCTAATTTTTACATATATTTTTAGTTGTCCAATTAATTTCTTTCTATTTATAGTAGAGACAGGGTCTCGCTCTTGCTCAGGCTGGTCTCGAACTCCTGACCTTTGCGCTATCCATCCGCCTCGGCCTCCCAGAGTGCTAGGATTACAGGCATGAGCCACCGCGCCCGGCCCGAAGATCGTTTTTAATGAAGAAATGGCAAAAGATTGCAAAAGACAAATGGACAACGCTCAATCATGGATTTGTAGAGGGTAGAGAAGTGTACGAAGGATTGTGTGGGGCAGATGCCCGCTCCCTGGGAGCCCAGCTTCTGGAATCTCAATAGCATATTCACATCCTGCCTCCAGGCTCACTGTGTATTCCAAGAGGGTTAGTTAGCATTTCTAAGCTTCACTTTCCTCCTCAGCAATTAACAACTACTCTCACTTTATAAGGCTGCTGGGAGGACAAAATGAGATAATCCATGCAAAATGCACAGCAGTTACCTCCCACACAGAAAACAACCGCTCAATAAATATTAACTACCATTACTACCACCCAGGAGCTTGCTACCTGAAAGTGAAAGCTAGCCACAATGATTTCTCAGCAGCCAAAAATGCACCTGAAGCAAAAACAAATTCCCTGTGTTTCCAGAAATTAAAAGGGGTCTCCTTTCTCTTCATTTTCCAAATAAGAATAAGAAAGTGTTATCCTTCAGTTAATTCTAGATGCCAAGTAAACTCAGGCTGTGCTTACAGAGCAGGCAAATGAGCTGAAGGTGAATAAGGTCTGTGTCATGGGAACCGTCAGAAGTCTGCAAGAAGCAGCTTGCATTTGGTCTGAGCCTAGCCAGACTTTCTCTAAAGCCCTCGGGAGGACACGCCTGGAGGCCAGAGGTGGGCCCACTCCTTGGGACACCACAGTCACTCCAGGCTGGGCGCCCGCTGCTCCATGTCCTCACCTAACCCAGGCAGGACAGCCAGAGCAGGCCAGCACTAGCAAGTGAGAGTGCAGGGAAACCGGAGGAACCTCACAGGGCTGTGAGGGACGGCAGCTCAGCTGTGCCGCCAGCAACAGAAGGGGAATGGACAGGGCTCTTCCAGGCACTTTGCTCTCGTGTGTCTGGATTCTTAGAAAATCAGAAGCAAGGGGCAGGAGTGGGGACAAAGAAACGTTGTGAACCCACAAAGGACCAGGGACAGCCACAGACATAACTTCATCAAATATCTTCCATAACATTCCCAGTGGCCCTTGGCGGGACTTTCCCCCATGTGAGACCTGAAGGCACAGAAATGGGGAAGCTCGGATTCCAAGCCAAGGTTTTCTGACTCCTTCCATTAAAATTAGCTGCCAAAGGACAGGCATGACATTATATGGAAAGGTCACTTCTACTTTTTACTTTTCTGTAGTGCTTTAAGTTATTTTTAACAAGTATATATTTTTAATGCAATCAGAGAAGAAACTGCAAATGCTTTGTTCAGTTTTGTTTTTGAATCAGCATCTGCTGCTAGAATTTCCAGATGTTCTTGGGGTGTAAGAGCAGTTCCTGGCAATAGGGCAAAAAGCACCAAAAAGCTGTATCCTAATCGTTTCTCTTCACGGGCAGCCACACACTTTACCCGATTCTGACGGACTCTGCCTAAAGACAGATAAGCATGGGGGAGTGGGGCAGGGGATGTCCCTCCTCTCCCTAGTGTCTATTTCATTATGAAAGTTTTCATATCCACTGCCCCACATCCCCAGGAGTAAAAACCACATTTATCCCGAGGTTTGCCATCCCCGAGAGCTCTCCTGCACATCGAGTCACCAGAAGGGCAGCTGGATGTGCTAGTTCCAGGCCAAAACACGGAGCAGTGTCACCTGATAGAGTGTCCATTACCAACACAGCCCCTCCGGGGGCGCCCTGGAGGAGCCCCCAGGCTGGCAGTAACCATACCTCTGCATTCCATATTTTTTATTTGCTCTGTCTTTTTTTCTTTGCAGAGGAGGTAAGCAGGGCATGGCCATTTAACCCATCCACAATGTGATATGGAAAATAGCCCAAGAGGACAAGAATTAATTTAGTGTTTCACACTCTGGACTTCCTGCCCTCCCCAAACTGGACAGAGGAGAAGGAGGAGGAGGCATAAGGGACATGTGATTGTGGCAGTTAAAGAGTTAATAGGACACGGGGCATATTCAGCAACACTACGCATCCCGTTGGCAAACAGTATAAATAATAAGGGCTAAAGTTCTCAGGGTACACACTAGGGCTCTACACATCATCGCATTTAATTGTCACCACGACCCAGACAACTTTGCATTTTAGAAGTAGGTCATCCAGGCCCAGAGACATTAAGCCATCTACCCAAGATCTCATCACTAGTAAGTGGGAGAAGGAGCTTATTCTAGCTGAAGAGGATGCTTGTCTAGACATTTCAAGAGCTCCCGGAGCTTTGGCCAGGGAGTGCGGAATGAAATGACCAGTTCCACGGCGCACTTCATCTTTCCTTCATTCAGCGAGTACTTACTGAGGCCCATCCATAAAGGGAGAGAGTGCACTCATTCCACTCATTCTTCTGCTCCACTCACCCCGCACCCCAAAGGGAGTTTGGCTCTGTGTTGGTTGCTGTCTTAGTTTCCTAGGGCAGCCATAACAAATTGCTACACACTGGACGACTTACAACAACAGAAATGTATTCTCCCATAGTTCTGGAGGCTAACAGTCCAAGATCAAGGTGTCAGCTGGGCCGTGCTCCCTCTCAAGACTCTAGACAAGGATCCTTCCTTGCCTCTCCCAGGTTCTGATGGCTCCCTGCAGTCTTTGGCGTTCCTTGGCTTGCAGCTGCATCACTGTAATCTCGCCTCTGTTGTCACGTGGCCTTTTCCCTGTGTCTCTATCTCTGGGTGCCTCTTTTCTCCTCTAAGGACACCAATCATTAGCTTTAGGTTTATGCAAACCTCATTATGAGGTTAGTGCAGGCATGAATTTCGGGGAAACACTATTCAACCCAGTACAGTTGTCTACTGTGTTCCTCTATTATAAAGTAAAATTTGTAAATGACAAACATACTCAAACGTGGAGGTTATGAAGCTACAGGAAACAGTACAAACAACCAGGTCTTTCCTTAAGCTCTTGGGAAAACGAGGAAGGAAGAGCCTAACGGGAAACAGTGGGTATTGCCTACTGTGTTCTCTGTCCCTCTGACCTGCGATGTTAGTCCAACACTACAAAGCGTAATACTAAGTAATGAGACGTAAATAATTAATACCTGATCTTATTAGCATCAGTTTGCTACTTAATAATAAAGAACAAGAATGCCAACTCCACGATTTATTAATGACTGCTTAAATAATTCACTGTAACAAGTAATAATAAGCAACTTGCAAACTTGTTGACTCATTCACTGGAGTCCATCCTGAACCAGACCCCCAAGCTTTCAGCGCTATCATCTCCACCATCAACAGTGTCCTAAGCTGCTTACTGTGTTATTCGACAGCTGCTTCTGCTGGCTAGCCTCAGTCCGGCAGAAGCAGCTCTCCAGTAACACAATGTGCACCAAGAACACAGCAGTGCCTATAGGTATGTTTTGGGGAACTTTAAGTCCTTCTTAAAACTTTGGAAACTTTTCAAAAGTAAAGAGATAACTTGCAAAAGATAAATACGTTAAGAGAAAAGAGAAATAGGATGCAAAATTATACATGCGGGACCATTAAAAAAAACCTTGTGATTCAAATGATAGGACATTGGTAAAATAAACTATGATACAGCCGTACAAGGAAATGCTCTGTATGTAGCCATATAACTGTGCCCTGGAGTCTGGAAATGCTCAGGAGGGCTTGCTTCCACGTGGTGAAACTAACATTTTACATTTACTTCTTTTCAGGGAGTGGGAAGGCTGAGGCCGTATTGCTGGGGGTTTTTATCAGGAACGGCCCTATACGCACTCAAAAGTGCCCTAACTTCTGTCTTCGCCTCTCAGGGCTGTGATGGGATTAAATTAAATGAGTTAATATTTGCAGATGACATAAAACAGTTACCTATATTGTAGAAGTGCTATACAATTTTTTGTTAAGCAAAATAAATATTTATTTCATAATAATAAAAAATTATTTTAAAAGGCAAAGTCAAGAAAACACTGGTAGATGAGAACAGACAGGATCCCATCCCAAAGGCACAAACTTAACGCCACCAGGACTATGTTGCTGCTCTCTTCCTATATTTTCCTTTTAGAATGGTTTAAGGTGGACTCCCCACTCTCAATGAAGACATAGTTTAGATTCAGCAAGAAGCAGCATGCAGTAATTTTATTAGGGGGCAGAGAGTGGGTGACTTAGGGCCTCTAGGACATTTTCATCAAAAGAGATGCCCCCATAAAGGGTGACATCTCAGAAGATCTTAGCTTCAGTTCTTAGCCTGACCAGTCCCCTTCTTCCCCAACCCCTTACGGTGTCCCTGCATCCCCCAGCACCTCTGCATAAAAAATGAGACTGCACAGCCTCAAGGACTGTCCTCCAAGTTCATTTTTCACCTGGAGCTAAGGCCAGCCCAGAGTGCATTACCATCCTAATAGCCCAGCCTTTGTCTGAGAGGAAGGGAGGGTGAGGATGAAAATGCAGGCAGTAAGTGCTGGTTCAGCAGAGCCCTCCCCAAAGGAGCATCTTCCAGGAGCACTTGCATGAAGCAGGCATGGGGAGCATCCCTCATTGTTATTCTGGCCAGGTGCCTGCATGCCGGCCAACCCCAGGATACTGCAGAGGAATGTGCACATCTAGATCAGAGATAACGTCCCCCACAAAATTCCTCACCTACCACCCCTCTAACTGGGGGAGGAATGAATGGGGGTGTTCCAGGTAGAAGAGCTGACGGGTCCTTTTGCACAATAAAAGGGCTGCCAGGCTGCAGAGGCTCGGCCCGTCCTCCTCCACACTCCCAGGCAAGCGTGCCCCTCCCCCTCCTTCCTCCCTGACAACCTGACCTTGGCAGAGGCCAAACACAAGCCAGAGCAGCATCCCCGGCTATTCCTAGCATTCTGGGCTAGCGAGCTGGAGAAGGGCGGCGGCAGCTCCTGAGCAGGACTGAGCAGGGCATGTGAGGCCGGCTGAGCCAGCCTCCGGGCAGGAACCACTTGGTAGAGCCTCACCATTCAGGTGAGCAGCCTACATGCAGCCCAACCGGTGACGACAGGGCAGCTCTCCTGGCTTGGGTTTAAAGTCATCCTGCACAGTGACTGCAAGCCTTACACACACACACACACACACACACACACACACAGCATTAGTGCAGACTCCTCACAGGCACAACGTGCCTTCTTCTAAAACGGCCCACGTCTCCACGAGGGCGTGTGCACCCAGCACAGTGTGCAGCAGCTGCAATAACAGGGTGTACAAACAGTCTGCAACAGTCCCAGTCTCCTGCAGGGACGCCGGCATTCACTAGCGGATAACTGAGCCTCCGGCACAAGCTCAAGTGCCCAGGTCTCTGCGGAGGCTGCTGCCACCAAGGTGTCTCCCCCCCATCCTGGAACTCAGGGGGTGGCTGTCTGCCTGCATCTAGCCCAGCCCACACCTGTCTCTATTACAGGGAGGCACCTCCTCCAGTCAGGTCCCTCCTTCCTTCCACTGCTCTTCTCCAGGCTCCTGGGCCTGCAGCAGATGCTGAGTGAGAGGGGTGGCAGAGCACACTGAAGGAAGGCAATCCAAGAGCCAGAAGCCCAAGGCCAGGGCCGTCTCCACCCTCCCAGGTGAGTGTGCCTGCAGGTGAGCAGCAGGCCTCCAGGCCTCGGTTCAGACAGCAGCAAGATGTCGATTGGAACTGGAGTCACCTCCCTCCAGGCCCCACTGCTGCCTTGATAGCCTATGACTGCGGGTCAGGGGCAGGAAAGAAGTCAGGGGTCCTTACAAAGGGAGTTCAGGAGTGCCCTATCAGGAGGAAAACCTTGGAAGGCGCTGGGCCCTGAGCTGCGGCACAGCCAGGGGACGTGATCAGCTGATCACACAGGGCTAAGGTACACTTGTCAAGTGCTCCCAAAATGCTTAAATAAATATCCAACTCCAGCAGACCAACAATTCAAGCAGCAGAGTGGGAGGGGAAGGGGTTCCAACACCCAATGCACCATACCGCCATCCCTGCCAGGCAGCCTGAGGCAAGGCGGGGCTGTCAGAGGGAGAGGTGATGGGCGTCTGACATTTACGCAGGGCCCTTTATCTCACCGATCTACAGCACCTGCTTAGTCAAGCCATCCCTGCCAGGTCACCAGGCAGGCCTCGTGATCTCACCCAAATAAGGAGATGCCTGCTAGTGCCACACCCAAAGGACACTTCTCTCTGACTGCCCTCAGCTCCCACTCCCCAGGGGCTGGACAGGAGGTTGGCCATCAGAGGCCCTATCTGTTACTTTCATTTCCTAGTGCTGCCGGGATAAATGACCACAGACTCAGCAGCTTAAATCCACTCAAAATTATTATGGTGCAGTTCTGGAGGTTAAAAAGTCCAAAACTGGTCTCACTAAGAGTCAGCAGGACTGCACTCCTGTCTGGAGGCCGGCATTGGGGGTGGATCCCCGCCTTCTTGTCTTTTCCAATTTCCCGAGGCTGCTCTTGCTCCCTGGCTCATGTTCCCTGCAAGGCCAGTCACTTTTACATCGCACCTCTTCTGCCTCCCTTGTCCGCTTTTAAGGACCCATGATTATACTGGGTCCACCAGATATCAAAATAATCTCCCTACTTTAAGGTCAGCTTTAATTCCATCCGTAACTTTAATTCCTCTGTGCCACATAATGTCTAATAGAGATTAGGATGTGAGGAGGAGGCACCTTTGGGAGGGGGACACTATTCTGCCTGCCAGGGCCTCAGGCTGCTGTTCAGCACCTACAAAGCCCCCTGATTCATACTCACCACCTTCCTCTAAAAAAGCCAGCCCCACGCTAAGGCCAGAGACCCCTACATGGTTCTAACCGCTGCCCCATCCTGGGGGTTCTCACCCAAACTAGGGTGCAGTGACTTGATGCCCACATACGGATAAAGAAATGGTGGCAAGAGACTCACTCAGGGCCACAGGGCTCTAAGTAGTGGGCGCAGGATTGGAACCCGGGTCTTTAAGCAGACCTGCTCTGCACCACCCCACAGGGACCCCCAAGGACTCAGACAGGTTCTGGGCTTTGAGCTTCCTACCTGGGTCCCTTCCAGCACAGGGGTGGCCTCTGCCACTCACATCTGGTGCTCTGGTGGGCAGGAGGAACTCCTTCTTCAGTCTTTACTGCCTCCACAGAGAATTTCCCAATGACGGAAATATTCTGCCCCATTCAACACATG
Organism: Lepilemur ruficaudatus; assembly: GCA_963574885.1. Lineage (NCBI taxonomy): Eukaryota > Metazoa > Chordata > Mammalia > Primates > Lepilemuridae > Lepilemur > Lepilemur ruficaudatus. The sequence goes on from CAUYRT010069488.1 coordinate 62,973, forward strand.
TCAAGTGAAAAGCAGCAGGAAAAGAACACAAGGGGGGAAAGAAACTGACATCCACTGAACATTTGCAAGGGCCAGGAGCAGGCAGGGATCCAGTCACTGAATCTCACCACAAACCCTGAGAGCAGCGCTCACTAGCTCCACTGCACAGACAGGGACTGGTAGCACACCCAAACTCACACAGTAGGGGGCTGGCAGCACCCCAGTTCCTGCTGGCAGGCTCTCTCTGCTCCACCAGGAGGTCACCTCCATCCCTGCCCACCCAGGACGCAGCACTCCAACCTCCACTGAATTCACCTGATGGGGGCTTTCTCTGCTGCCCTACCCCCAGTGCAAACCCACACACCACCTTCTCCTGCCAGGAAGGTATGGCCTGGAGCAGAGGAAACACAGTTCTAAGTGGGATTCAAGCCCGAGCTAGTGATAAAAAAGCTTCTTTCCCCATGGATGGAAGAGTGTGGGTGTGGCCAAGCAGGAGGCAGCAGCTGCCTCTGGGCGTTCACCCAGAAGCCAGTCCCAACCCTTTCCCTACCTCTCACTCTGTCTCCAAAATAACTTGACTGACCATGGCCAGCAGGGCACAGGAACAAGGACCTGGCACCCCAGGAAACTTTACCCCAGTCACCCAGAAAGCAAAGCAGGTGCAAAGGGTCCTGGGGGAAACGGCTCAAAGATGGGCCCAGACCCCTGGTCCCACACCTGCCATTTCCAAGCTGGTGGCCTCAGACAAGTCACTTCACCACTCTGGGCATTTGCTTCCAAGTCAGCACTGCGCTAGAGGCTGGAGCTACACATACCCGGAGATCAAAGAGACGGGATCCCTGTCCTCAAGAGGATTTGAGTCTAGCAGAGAAGCCAACACTACACAAATGGTCACACAAGCACCCAGCTAAGTCAGAAATCACAACTGGTGTTGTGAAGAAGCCTAACCTCAACACCAATAGCTAATCTGGGGATTTGAGATTGAGCTCCCATGAGAGATGATATTTACTCTGACACCAGCAAGTCAGCAGGATGTTTTATTTGTTTATGAAGATAGAAGGGAAGAGAGAAGTTCCTTGGCAAATGCCACCCATCTAAGAACATTTAAAACTGGCAACTGCCCTGATTAATGGGGCAGGTCTTGGTATTCACTTGCAAAAGATGGTTTTGCACCCACAATCAGATGCAGATTTGTAAAGAAATGAGCCCCATAGAAATGGAGGCGCCATTTCCGGAATAGCCTAACAAAGAGTACTGGCTGGGGCTCCCCATTTCCACCTTCCACAAAATTCACAAGACGGATCTTACAAATCAATGAGGAAAAAATTGCTAACACCCCAAAGGAAATGACCAGTTAACAAAACACAACTGATGAACATGAAAAGCAAGTCAACCACATCAGGAGTCAAAGAAAAGCAACTTTACAACAAGATAGTTGCCCCCGCCTTAAGAGTTAACTGCATTAATTTGAATGCTCAAACTGTAGGAGGCTGCTGCAGCGACCCCTAGCATTGTCTGTGGAATGACATATTCCTGGAAAGAAAGCTGATGGAGTGCATCAAGACTGTCCTTGGGTATGGATGGCTCTGCCAAGCAAACAATCAGAGATGCATGCAAGGGCTTACGCACTAGAACAGGCAAAAGCAGAAGGCAATCTGAATGCCCAGCAGGACTGACTTGGCTGATGATTAGCAATGACAATGACAATAATACCAGTCGCAGGCAGCATGTGCTGAGCATCTGCTCTGTGCCTCATCCTAGGTGCCTCAACCTTAACACTCTTTCTTCACCTCAACCTCACAGCAAGCCCACACAGAAGGGGTTTTTATTATCCACATTTGACAGCAGAGGAAAAACTAGCCATGGAGTGCCTTTCCTGCACAGGTACATAGTGGTATCTGGTAAAGATATCACCAAAACTTGTTTTGATAAACAAGTTTTCAAAAATGTGAATGACACCAGGAGATGGTCATGATACAATGTTAAGTGAGAAAAACCAAGATATGAAAAACCGTGGGGAAGTGAGATAACAAGATGCTCAGGGTGGCTATCGCGGAGCGTCAGGATTACGGATGATCTGTGTTTTCTGCTGTGTACGAGCCTGGGTTTTCTACAAAGAAGCGTGCTCAGGAGAAAAGTCTTTGCCTGTTAAGGTCCCCTCAGTACTCAGAACTATCCTGCCAAGGCATGGTCCTCCTCACACCACTGGGCCACGTGCTTCTGACAGCCACTGCTTCCCAAACAGGCCAATGACCAGGACTGTGGACTAGGTGTGGGTGCAGAAGGGACTCATTTCTGGAAGGGACATCATAGGGAAGTGAACTAATAGTCGCCGAGAACATACTACGTGAGGGCCACTGGGATGACAAGGTGACAAAGATTAAACAAACATCTGCTCCTGGGCCTCCAGCAGCCTGATCCCATCCATCCCTCACAGTTTTATTTATACTTCTCCAAGATTCAGGACCTGCATGCTCAGCACTGCCGCCTCTCCCTGCTCCCAGAGACCTGAAGAACCAATTCACCCTCCAAGATTCAACTGCAGAAATTCTACAGTGAAATTCTCCCCAGGCCTCCTGAGCTGAACCCTGACTCCACTCCAGGCTCCAGTGTGCCCCTGTTCACCTGCCGTCCAGTGTTACAATGACTTAGTGTTATGCTTGCTTCCCACCAGAAGATGAACTCCATCACAATAAGGAACTTGCTGGCTCTTCTCCATGGGGATATCTCCAGAGCCTAGCACAGTGCCCATTGGATAGTGGCTAGGCAATGAAAGGGGGCTGGGTGGAAGGGTGGATGGTGGAACAAACTATACAAGGATGATTGAAAGGAACAAAGACATGGAAGGGTGGAAGGAAGCATAGAAGCACAGATAGAAGAACAGATAGGAGAAGGGGGATATCAAGGAGTAATCATCTGGAAGAGGTGGGATAAGAGGTCTCCAAGCAACACATCTGCAGACCCAGGAGAAGGGAGGCTAGGGACACGTCCGTAGTGTAATCCCAAAGGCCTGGGGGTCACCCACAGCCATTCTAGGCATGTTTCAACATGAAGGACCCTGCAAGGAGCTTCCCTGCCGTTGAGAAGGTCACCCAGTAGGAGGGAGAGAAATGGCCATGTGGCCAAGTGCTAAACTCTACAGGAGACTGCGGAGAGCTCATGGTTGTCACTTTCTCTTCTCTACCAGACAGCCTATTAGCAGGCATTGACCTGGCGAGCATCCCCATGGTACCCCCAGCTCCTATGCACCCTGAAGTTCTTCCACCAAATGCTCCGATCTAGAATATTCAGCCCTCTCCCTGCTTCTGAAGGCTTCAGGAGACTTCCGTTCTGATGGTGGCTGGCAGGGGAACAGCCCATTTCCAGTCCCATACCGCACCCCAGCGCCCACAACTGGGAACCAATTTTGCCAGCAGCACCATCCCCGCCAGAACCTGCTCCTGGCCTCCTGGAACTGCCCCGGGAGCCGCTTCCCTTCACAGAGCAGCCCAGTGGTTCCAGGAAGTGCCTCTGCTCAGATGCACACACAGGTTCCCTGCAGTCCTGGAGCATCATCAGTTCTCACCACTGCTGGCAGCCTCGAGCCCGCACGGCACAGAGCCAGTGGGAAAGGAGGTGTTCATGGGGCTTGATGTCACAGCATTATTCCTGGGGCTCACCACACCCAGATAATACAAACTTAAGGAGGAGGAGATGACACATTGAAGGAGGGAAGGGAAAGCAATCTCCCCTCAGGACTTGTGACTCAGCCTCTCTACTTGTAGGTACAAAGAAGCAAAGGCTGGCTGAGGGCCTCCTAGGTAGCAGGCGTTTCATGCATGAGAATCTCCTCCAACTACCTTTGACCTAGATGGTATCATCCCCATTGTACATGTAAGTAAACTGAGGCCAGAACAGGTTAAATAAATTCCCAAGGCCCAAGATTCAACCCCAGGTGATTCTAAAGCCCAAATAGGACTCATTGATTCCTCCAAGTTCAGCATTGCCCCCGGGCCTGCTCCACCCAGAAAAGGCCTGAACAGATCCCAGGGAACCAGGGCAGCCAGGGTCTTGGTGGGGGGTCAGACCTATGTGAACAGCCCACAGGCTAGTAATGGATATTTCTCTCCAGCCTCACAGCTTCCTCCATATCACTGCCTGCACCATGCTTGCCACTTCGTCATTTAGGAGAAGCAGCCCAAGGCAGGAGGAAGAAAGCAAGCTGAAAAGACAAAGAACAGAGTTCAAATTCTGACTCTGCCACTGTGTGTCCATGAGCCAGCTGCTTCACCTACACACCAGTCCCCGATAAAGTCTGTGCCATCCTGCCTGGCATGGGGTGGGCACCCAGAAAACATGGGTTCCTGTTCTTTCTTCCCCTACCTAACAAGACAAGTACCCCATACTTAGTTGTTCTGTATGTTCTAAGGATACAAGAGCACAGGTAGTTGAACAGCCACGCCATCAACGGAAGTTATCCAGAATGAGAAAGTGAACTACAGACAAGCATAATAAAGTTAGGAGGGGAAAAAACACTCCATTTTTCTCTCCATTTAAAACTGTCATTAAAAATGAATCTTCAGATGTAATAACAAAAAAAAAGAAAAAAAGAAAAAGGAGCTAAGTGTTGGCTCTAGATCACAGAATTATCCTACATTAGATTTCATTCAAAACTACTATATTGTCCAACTTCCATGGGCCAAGAACAGTTCTAGAAACCCCTGTACAGCAGCCATTCCTTTACAAAGACTGACTGGAAAGTTTCAATCAAAAACAGAAACTCCATTTCAGTATCCGGCCTTTTTGCCAATATCCGAGATGTCTGTCTTCAAAAAGATGACCAGTCAATACCTCTCTCCATCTCATTCACACCCCTTCTGCAGAGGGGAACCCAAGACCCATTAGGAACCTCATAACCACCTTGTTATCGAGAAGCTTGAGTCCTTTGGGATTGCACACACCCAAGAGAATCACTGAACTCAGAATCATGGGGCCTTTACAGGCTAATCGCCCTCAGAAGATTCTGAACATTAAACTCTATTATCTTAGTTTCTTCAACTCCAACCCACGTTTCCTCTCTTTGCAACCTGGAGTTTGACTTCTACCATACAAACCAATTCACTTTGAAGATGTACTCTTTGAAGACTCATTTTGAAAAAACACTATCCTGCTGCCTATTCAGCCCTGGGCAACCTCACCGGCCAAAGCACCTGTTCAGCAACACTGAAGGGTGAAAAGGTGGAGGGCCCCTTACCTACATCTCAGGAGTCCACCTGCAGAGGTGTCCTCTAGCCTCTCCTGGGGAGCTGATCCCAATCCCCTCACCGTGCAGATGCTCTCTCTCCAGGGAGGGGCTGCGCTTTGGAAACACTCATCTTGCCCACCCTCCTCCCTTTATGTTAGAGACAACCAAGGCCAGCAGAAATGCCCCCTGCCAGCCACTAACTAGAAGGGGAGGGGTGAACCCTGGGGAGCTTCTCTTAGCCCAGAGGCATGCCTGGCACCCTGCAGCCTCTACTCAGGTTTCCACTCAGGGTCAAGGACCCACCCTATTTCCTCACTCCAAGACCACCCCACCCCCTCACTCCCCAGACACAAACCCTTAGGGATCCTCACTGCTAAGGCCCCTAGCTGCTTCCTCTACCCAACCCTACGGAGGAGGTGGAGGAGGAGGTCCACCAAGGGAGGCAGCCTCAGGGCTCAGGATGCAAGGTCGATCCACAATGACAGCAGGACTCCTAATAACACTTTTGTTTCCCCTTAATAGTCAGCTTCCTGCACTGCTGATAGCTGGGTCCTTAAGGAAGATTCCAGCTACCAAGTGGGGATAGGGGAAGAGAAACTTAACCTTAAATGAAGGAATTTAAAATAGGAAACTGAGTCAGATAGGTCAGGGGTCAAATCCCAGACAAGCTGCCTTCTAGCTCTGTGCCTCTGAGCCAGTATCTTCTCCTACTAGACTAGACCCTCAGTTTCTTCAACCATGAAATGGGTATAAGGACAGTGTCAAAGTCTTTGGGTCAGAACAGGAATTACCAGCTGCCAGTGCAGGCTGAGCACGCTACAGGGTGCAATAGCTCAGGGTCATTCTGGCACCTACTGCCTCATGCTGTCAGGGGTGGATTCTCAAGGTCATTTCTATAGGCTCACAAAATATGCAAGACACAGGAGATTTGTATACTCTTCCTGTGGCCCTGCCAGGACATGTGGCCCAGCACTCTCCTCCCGGGACCTTGTCTGGTTCGCCCCTGCCCAGGCTTGCTTAATCACGGCCCTGGCTTCTTTCCTGTAACTCAGCTGTTGACTTGAAGTGAACTCTTGGATTCTGGATCCTAGGAAGCTGAATGAGGTGGAAGGATGTGCCTCTGCGTCCCTGGCACCCTAGCCCTCAACGGTGGCCAATGGCAGAGAGGGTCAAATGCCAATTTGGGCCCCCTTTAAATGTGTCGAGGGGCAGGAAAGCCCAGGAGGGCCCCACAGAGGGCTCACTGTAGAGGCCAGGGCTGCACCCATGACTCAGGCCTTACTGCGGGGCGATGACTCAGCGGCCCCAGCACAAAGCCAGGCTCGGTCAGCCACAAGCAAGCGGCCTCTGAATTGCCTCCAGAAGCAGGGGGCTCCCGTGCCAGGCGGGCAGGCTTGAGTCAGCTCAGAGGAATGACCCCCGCCCCCCGCCTGTGCCCACTGCCGGCGACTCACGCAGCTGGCATCCCAGCGGCACAACGTGATCGACCTGTCGCTGAGCCAGGGTAAACAGGCGGGAAACAGGAGCCCGGCTTCCCAGCTGCCACTTCCCAACTGCCGCAGGGTGAGGTCAAGCCTCCAGAGGGCAAGGATCGGCAGCCGCAGGGGATGGGGGGAGGGTGGGCAGCCCTGCAAGAGATGGTTGGGATGCCATACGCTGGCAGCCGGGGCTGGGGATGAAGGAGCCAGGGAGGAGAAAATGCAGGACTGAAAAGAGCAGGGCAGAGCATGGGGCCCCCTGGGGTGTAAATTATTCTACATGATGTTCAGAGAGGTACATAGCATCTTCCCCCTCCTTTCTTCCCCCATCTCCCTTGTTCCTCCTCCTCCTTATTCTCTCTCTTTCTGCCATTCATTTCTAGAGCTCATTTGCAAGCACCTGTGCCATCACTCAAGGTCACACCACACCGCTACACAAAGCCTCTGCCACAGCCAGACTAAGGTAAGGAGCACCCCCCACTGTGCCCTGAGCCTCACCGTGGGGGCCTCCCTTGCAGTTGGCCCTTAGATCAACCTGCGCCTGGAGAAGGTGCTCAGCAAACAGTGACTGAGTGTGACTTTGGCTGGCTTAAGGGTTGCTGGGCGAACAAATGAGGTTCTCTCTCACAATGTCAGATTTAAGGATTAGATCAACCTGCGCCTCTGCCAGCAGAGCCCTTCTAACCATGCACTCCACCCCATTTCTTCTCTCAAAATCCTATGCCACTCATGTTCCACCTCTTCCAGGCAGCCTTCCCGGGATCCTTCAAGCCTCACTTTCCCCTGCCTCCTACTAGGCACCGACTCTTTCACTACTGCTCTGCAGTGGTGCTCTGGGAGTTTCCATCTTCCTCCTCACCTGCAGCCCAGGTCCTGGAGGAATCACACTCCTTCCACCATATACTTCAAGGCTCTGGCCAACAGACTATCCTTGTCCACAGGGATGCTGGATAACCTCATGTGAACAGACTTTTCCTGATCTGAAATCTGGACATCGTGAGAGAGAACCTCATTTGTTCTCCCAGCAGCCCTTAAGCCAGCCAAAGTCACATTCAGTCATTGTTTGCTGAGCACCTTCTCCAGGTCAGCTGGACACTGTGCCAGATGCCACAGAGGCAGAGAGGACCAAAACCTGGGAGCCTGCCCTCTCGGGCTCTGCTGTCTAAGGGAAATGGCAAGGTCATCGAAACACGTCGTCCCTCGTGGCCGGCACTTGGAGAACAGCGGGTACCAGACTGCCGTGCAGATGGGGAGGAAGGAGGGCCAAGCAGGCTTCAGTAATAGTAACAAAGAGCGGCAGCATCAGCTCACATTTACTGAGCTCGTACTTAGTACCAAAGGCTTTATCTCCCTTGATCCTGGTAGCAATCTTGCTGTGAGGCCTGGCCCTGTGCCATTCACTTCACATCCTTAATTCATTTAAAACCCCAACCTTATGAAATAGTGTTACAATCTCCTATTTTACAGATGAGAAAGCTGAGGCCCAGAGAGGTTAATAGTGTACTCAAGATCACACAGGTAGATTCAAACCCAGGCAGGCGAGGGCCACGATCCAACCACGCACTAACCACCACACCTCACTGCCTCTCTGGCCAAGCCTTCCAAGCAGGGGGCCCCAAACTTATTTATGACCGAGAGAGTCACTCAGCTCCCTAAGCACCCTAGTGTCTCTCCAATGGGCCGCTGGCTCACAGTCCCTCCCAGTGGGCTGCAGTGCTAGCGCAATGCGGTTCTGCAACGCCGGCTCTGCCTCGGCTGCTGCTTGGTTGTGCTCTATTCCAGCTGCAGTCATTGCTGCTACAGTTTGGGATCCCACACAAAATAAACACAAATCATCACAGCAATTACCACCGTGACTCAGCCCCCAGAATTCTGTAACCAGAAATGCAGGCAGCTCCCCCAGGGCCACTGAGCCTGGGTTTGGGCTACCCAGAATCACGGACGGTCACAGTGCAGCCCCAGGTCTCTCCTGTAAAGTGTGGCCCCCTACGTGGAAGCCTTGGGTAGAGAGACAGTGAGGTGTAGTGGCTGCAGTGGCTGGATCCTGGCTCTAGTGCCTTTCCCATGCCAAAGTATAATACTGCTCCCTAATTATCTATTTTATAAATTGGACTGATCTTTAGGTTCTCTTAAAGGGAGGCACACCTTTGCCTAACTGCCCTAGGGTGGGTGGCATATAGAGCAGCTCTCTTCCTCCCTGACCTTTATGGAAGTTTCTAGTCCCTCATGGTGCCCTGCCCCCTCACGTGCCCACAGGCACGCACATAGGTGGGTTGGGCACCCACACACGTACACAAACACATACATGCACAGACTGTGTACCCATGCACATACACACAGGCACACACATGTACACAGGCTGTGCACCCACACATATGCACCCACATACATGCCCAGGTTGTACACCCACACACATGTACACAGACACACACATACACAGGCTGTGCACCCACACACACACACAGACACATGTGCAAAGGCTATGCATGCACACAAAGGTGCACAAGCACACAATCTTTCTCTTTATTGTCAAGCGTCCTTGTTTATGCTTACCTCCATGGCACAGCCAAAAGTGTGATGACAACAACTACTTAATACGACAAGGCCCTAGAAGTTTCCATAGGATCCTACCTTTATCTGATGGAAAACCAGTCTTTCCTCCTCCTAGGAACACCTTGTGAAAGCCAGGCCAGGCTGCAAGTTCTGCCTAATCCTCCACAAATGCAAGCCTGGGAGGATCCCAGGAGCTATTTTCCACCCATGGTTTACTTCTGCTCCATCCCCGACCTGCCCTGACCCTCCTATAGAGATACTGAAAAAGTAAAGCTCTCCTGAGGCCTAAGAAAAGGAACAGAAAACAGCATGTGCAGGCTTGGGCCAGCTCTGCCAGCCTAAAACCCCTGCAGGCTTCACAGGCCACGTAGTTATCTGCCGCCTACTCTCCACCCCCTTCCCTCATCCCTGGCAACCTCCCCACATAGTCACACACTCTTCCCTGCAGAGCCAGTGCATGGCAGAGGTCACAGCAGCCACCCAACCAATCAGGGTTGGCACAGGGAATGAGACTAGCTGCCATCACCTTCCTGACAACTCAGCATCACATGGAAGGGCCCCTGGGATCCGACCCTCAATTGTGTCTTCAACCACACCTCCCTCCAGTGTAGCCCACACCCATAACCTGCGCAAGGACCTCACTCCTCTCCAGGCCCGGACCTCCCTCCCCACATGTGCCCTGGCAACATCCCAGGGATCCTTTCTACGCTATGCCAGCATTACGCCCTGCCAGGCTATGCCAGCAGCACCCCAGGCAAGGCTGTTCCCACAGCCCTTAACCGGAGCACTAGGGATTTTGGGGAGTGCTGGTCAGGTTTGGCTTTTGTTTTTGGAGATGGGGGTGTCACTATGTTGCCCAGGCTGGCCTCAAACTCCTGGGCTCAAGTGATCCTCCTGCCTCAGCCTCCCCAAGAAACTGGGATTACAGGCACCTGCCATTGTGCCCAGATTTGATCAAGTATTTTTTAGGGATACTCAACTGAGATTTGTGCAAGTCCTGTCAATAGTACTCACCCTTGATAGGAAGTGATGAGAAATAGCACTTTTCCTCTGGGGTCTCCTTCCCAAAAACTCATAACCTCAGCCTAATCATGAGAGGGTCATGAATTTTTTTAAAATTAAATGTGTGATAGATAATATATTCAACGTTTGAGTTGTTCCCAATCTTTTTCAATATATTCATGGTTCAAAATTCAAATGATACCCAAAGATACGCAGTCAAAACTCTCCTTCACATCCCTTTTCCCCTGGCCCAGCCTCCCTCTCCCTCTCACCCCATCCCTCTACCATGCACAGATTCCCACTGTGTGTATTCTTACAGTCTGGGCAAATATAAATTATCACATCCCCTCCACACACACACTTTTACACAAAAGATGGCATGCTGTATTCACTGTTCTGTGCTTTGTTTTTTTTCTTAACAATATATCCTGAGATCTGCCTGTGTTTGTGCACACAGCACTTCCTCATCCTTTTCCACATCTAGTCTAGTATGGTTCATCTACTGAACCATTCTTCAACTCGCAGACGTTTGAGTTGCTCCCAGTATTTTGCTCTTATAGAAATGTTACCAGCTGGGCAAAGTGGCTCACTCCTATAATCCCAACACTTTGGGAGGCTGAGGCGGGAGGAAAGCTTGAGCCCAGAAGTTTGAGATCAGCCTAGGCAACATAGAGAGATCCTGTCCCTACAAAAAATAGAAAAATTAGCTGGGCATGGTGGCACACATCTGTAGTCCCAAGCTACTCCAGAGGTTGAGGCAGGAGGATGGCGTGAGCCCAGGAGTTTGAGGCTTCATTGAGCTATGATCACACCACTGCACTCCAGCCTGGGTGACAGAGCGAGACCTTGTCTCATTTAAAAAAAAAAAAAATTACCATAAATTATCTTAAGCACTGTTCTTTTCCCACTTATGTCGGTAGGTATCTCTATAGGGGAGCTATCCCAATGTCCCACCATGAGATTGCTAGGCCAAAGGGCACGTGCATTGGTAGTTTGGCTAGACAATGCCAAAGGGCTACAGCTCCCAAAAGGCTGTACCCCCTTGCATTCCTTCCAGCAAGGTATGTACGAGAGGGTCACTTCCCCACAGCTTTGTCAATAACAGAGTGTACATCATCAACTTGCACGTGATATGACCTTAGTTGGAATTCCTTTTGTGTGAACTGTCTTCATGTCATGAAGACCCATTTGTCAATCTGCCACACAAATGTCAGCTGCCCCCTTAGCCACGGGCTAGGCTTTGTGAGTGTGAGTGCTGCCTGGAAACAGGTGGCACGGGCTCCAGGAGGCAGGGAGCTGAGGATCCAGGTGAATGCACACGTGGAAAGGATCCAGCAGCCTGGGGAAGCGTGCGGTAGGAAAGAGAGGGCAAGAGCAAGGATCGTTCTACAAGGGAAAAGCTCATCCAAGAAGCAGAGACTCAGCCGCGGCCTCTAAGTGTCACCGGTTCCTCGGAGAAGCGGGAGGAGCGGAAAGGAGGCCCACACAGGTGGGCCTGTTCAGTAGGAAGGTGAGGTCAAAGACAGCGTGGGCGCCAACCAGGGCCTCAAGCCAAGGAGATGGGCCTTACGCCGCAAGTCGCAGGAACTTGCCCACCTCACTTCCTTTCTTTACATTTTACTGATATTGCCAGACTGGTACCTTTGTTCGCTTTCGTGACCATTTAGTTCAGTAGCTCTTAAAGCTGCAGTCAACTCTAGAGGCTTTATAAGGCACCCCTTCCAGCTGCAGGAGGGGTCCAGGATGTGGACTTGGAAAAGGCTCCAAGGCGGGTGATGCTCGTGGGCATCTCTGATGAAGGACTCCCACCCAGCCCCAGTCGCAGCCTGCCTGGGACCCCCGGGGTGAGCAGGCTTTTCCAAGCACAGGTGGGATGGGAAGGCAAAGCCGCCACAGACAGGGGTGCCCTTTCCTCGGAGTTTCACTCAATAGAGACAACTGCCAGAGCCAAAGAGACGTCTGCTTTGGAAATCTCTCTCGTGCACAAATCCTTGCCAGGCCTTGAGGTTGTGGAGGGGAAAACGGAATGCTCCGTTCTTACAGTATCTCGAGTCTACTAAGAATTCTCCCCAAGACCGGAGAGACCCTGGCAGCTCATCTGCATATCTGATGTATTACTGATGCTCCCACCAGCTTCCAGAAGCTCTCTGGGTCATATCACTCGCATAACCCCATCAGGGAGGTGGAGGATGATATGTTGAGTCTGCTGCATATGTATGCTTAGGGTCAAGGGCTGGCACTCTTAAATTCCTAGACTCAAACAATATTTTTGTCCAGCCATCACTCTCCTTTCCAGCATACAACTGGTCTAAGCTCTCAAATGCTATAAAACGTCCTCTCCTCCCCGGCCCAGCCAGCCTACCAAAGAGCCACTCTTATCTTGAGTCTTGCCTGCTCAAAAGCCCGGTGGGGTCTCCCTTATGTAGAAAGAGTCCAGACCACACTCTTCCCTCAGGCTATTCATGCAGCTGCAATGCAGCTCACGCTCCCTCGCCACACTCCGTCCGCACCAGTCCCTCACTCTGACCACCAGCCTCAAGGAAACCAGCCGTCTCTCCATGCACAGTGGAGCTTTTGCTTCTGCCCCCGGGGTCCTACGCACTCTCACAACACACATCATCTCACTCACCGTTTTTATGTCAAACAAAGGGCTGAATTCTAAACACACTTCCTTTGAAAAACCTTTTCCCACTCCTGCAACCAACACCCAACGCAAACAGCATCTGCCAGGTTCCAGGCACCGTCCCAGGCAGTGAGATGCATCTAAAACACAGGTTTGTTCCCGCCCAAGAAGCTCAGTCTAGCAGATGAGACAGACATTCTGATGCAAGAGGGTGAGAAGGGGTTTGTTCACAGTTAACGCAGGGGTTTCTGACAGCCTACCCTAAAGCCTGAAACTCAAGGAGGACGTCCTGGAGGAGGTGGCACCAGCTGCATCATTAAGAAGCAAAGATGATTAAAAGGTTGCAAGGGGTTCGTTCATGTGGCTTATAGAGAAAGGAGGAGAAAAGCTGAGTTCATAACATCTCATGGGCAAGGGAGAGGGGAAAACAAACCGAGCTGTGTATGCAGCATGTGCGCGAAAGAGCACAGACACATGAATAATGGTGGCCTCAACCCTTCCCACTGCTGCACGCATGTCATTTCAGACCCATTATGAGGCTGCAATGGGGACTGCCTTCACTGGGAAGCTTTCCATTCACGGGGGTGCCACACTCAGCTCACTAATGCAAATAGATCCTTTTAATAATTAGGCAAACATCTGTAACTCAGAGGCCAGCACACTACCCAGAGGAGCCCTGAAGAGTACCAAGGATCCCCTGCCGTGGGGTTCCACAGCTCGGAAGGCACCGCCCAAGCAGCCACTCTTGGGAAAGAAAGGGGTTTCTCTCAAGGACTCTGAACAAAGTGCCACATGGACACCTCACATCTAGTCTGCCCAGGAAGACAGGGGATTCTGAACTTGTATTAAAAAGCAAGCATCCCTCTAGACTTGTTTGATTTACAAATACCTGGTGCACGTCACAGCAAACCTCTTCCAACCGCATCACCTGTTTTCATCCTCACAATCACCTGTGCAGGGGGTAGGGTCCTGCCTGTCACATCTGCAGACCAGGAAACTCGGGCCCTTGCCTGTTGGGAGACTTCTCGGGCACACAGTCAGAAGGCTCCAGAGAGAGGAATATGACCTGCCCTAGCCCTACGCTACTTGCTCTCCCTTACGTGAGTTCTAGGAAGTTGGGGACCAACAGATCCCTGGAGGCCACCTCATCCAACTCCCCTAGCGACCCAGCCAAGGAGCTGGGAGGCTCCGTGACTTGCTGTTGAGTGATCTTGTTAAGATGCCGCTTCCTGAGATTGTCTCCTCAGCTCAGGAATGAACCAGGTCTCTTCGGAAACAAGAGGGAGGGCTCCTGCACACGGGTTGCTGCTGGCCTCACTATTGGCCGGCCGGGCCCTCTCTGGAGGAGATGACCTGTTATAGGGCTGGGTCTCGGAAAGACTCAGCCTTTCCATGCAGTCCGGAATTGGTGCCAGGGAGTAGGGAGACAAAAAAATCCAGTGCAAAGTTCCATCAAAGAGCAAAACTGCTTTCCAGCTTTTGTCTTAAAAACCCCAAATAGATTTAAAAAAAAAAAAAAAAAAGATGACAAGGAAGGTATAAAATTCCAGGGGCTTAAAATAAACCGCTTCCACAAAAGCTGAAAGGGTCCTACAACTTCTAAAAATAATTTAAAAAATAAAAAAAAAATCGTCACTAAATAAAAATAAAAAGATAAATAATATAACAAGTAGTAATGAACAATAAGCTAATTTTAAAATAACAACTTTGAAATGCATTAACATGTCTTTGCAAATAAAAACACAGGTGTCCCTCTCCCGGGTCAGATGACGGGGTATAAAATTGTTGCTGTGGTGAGAAGTACACATGGTCTGGGGTCAAGACTTGGACTCCACCCCGGACCCCACCTCCGTCGCGGTATTTAGCCTCTCGCCATCTAATCTGACTTCCTATCAGATGAGGCGGGTGGTACCTGCCTCCCCTTCCTTCTGGCCCGCAGGAGATGGGTGAGGATCTAATCCTGAACTGAAAGTGGACCGTGGGCCAGGCACGTGCCAAGCACTTCTCTCCTTGCTCCCAACAGCACTTTGATGTGTATTATCCCAGCTTTGATGTGTATTATCCCCATTTTACAGGGGGAGAGACTGAGTCTCAAAGGCGGCAGGCACTGTGCCCTGAACCATCCATTCCCAGACCAAGATTTGGGACACCCAAGTGAAAAAGAAGGTTGCTGTCTATGTGGGGTTTCCAGACATCTGCTTGTTGGTCACAGCAACAGAACCTGAGCCCCCACCTCCCTTGTCACTCACCCTCCCATTTGAGTGTGCCCTCCCCATACCCCAGACATCCTAAGAGAACCAGCTCACCAAGAGGGAGTCGGCTGCAGTTTGGCCTGAGAAGTCGCCGGCCAACTTTTCATTCCCTGGCTGGGCCGGAGCAGCCTCTTGCCTGGGCAAGGCCAGTTCGGTGCCACCCTCTTCAGGGAACCCAACCAGACAAGAAAGCTTTTGTGTGCCCAGCTCTGCAGAAACACAGCTATGAACGTGGCTCAGTCCCCAAGGCCGAGGACTGGTCCCACCAAGGTGTGGCCAGAGCAGCGGGCACAGTCCCCGCCCCTTCGGAGCCTGTCTCGGCATCTCGCACTATTTTAAGGCCTTTGGAGATCCAAACAGGATTCGAGGCTCCCTAAAAGGACAGCCCGTAAAAGTTTTCCACTGGAACAAAGATTTAAGTGCTGTAACTCAAAACATAACTTCACAATGGGCTCTGATTATCAAGCGTTCCAGAATATCCTCTTTGAGACACACTGCTCCTTTCTCTTTCCTGTCGTTTATGGGCTGGCGGGCACAAGGCACGTAGACCAGACTGGGCAGGCATCTCCTCCAGAGCGGCTCGGGGGGAAAGGCTTTTTCCTCCCCGCATCAGCTCTGGGGAACCAGTCCCCTCAGGGGACTCATCCTAAGAGGGGGAGAGATAAAGGGGTCTCTGTTCACAGCCACCGCAGAGAGCAGCTTTCTCGGATGCAGTGCCCGTGATAAACACGTCTGCTCAAACCCTCCCCTGGCTTCCTGCCCCCTACAAATAAAGCCAAAGGCCTGGCGTGTCATGGACTCTGGCCTCTCTGTCCTCACCTCCTGCCTTCACCTGCACACTCCCCTCCTCCAGTTGCTCTGTCAACTCCAGTCCCGTCTGTTCTGTGTGCAGGAAGCAGGCACCCGTGGGCTCCACCAATGGGCCCTCAATGCACTCACTGTCAGCTGCGTTCCACCAACGGGATGTGCCAGCAGGAGGTCAGAGGGCGCAAGAAGGAAGACTTGGGGGGGATGTCACTGAGCTCCCTCCACACGGCAGCAGCTAGGTCCCTCTACGCTGCAGCCCTGCTGGGTGGCCTTTCCACCAACCCAGGCAACACTACACCATCCCCCGCATGACCCAGGCTGGTTTCCTGACCCTCCCACACCTCTCCTCAAGGTCCCTTCCTAAAACCCTCCTCAGCTAAGCCATGGGCCCCCAACTGATCCACTGCCTCACGATTGAGCTGGGTGTTTCCTGTGTCCCCTGCCTGCTTCGTTACCTGAATTCAAATCTCACCTCTGCCTTTTACTATCTGGGTGACCTTGGGCCAAGTTATCAATCTCAGTGCCCCGGCTTCTCCCTCTGCAAAATGGGGTGATGATAACACTACAGTCACACGTCACTTAACGACGTGGACATATTCTGAGAAGCGCGTCATTAGGCGATTTTGTCCTTGTGCACACATTCTATAGTGTCCTAGCACGCACGAACCTAGATGGTACAGCCTACTGCACACCTAGGCTATACGGTACAGACCAAGGCTACAAACCTGGGCAGCATGTGCTGGACTAAACACTGCAGGCAATTGTAACACCATGGCAAGGATTCACGTGTCTAAACACATCTAAACACAAAAAAGGTACAGTAAAAATGCATTATTATAATTTTGTGGGACCACCGTCATAGAGACAGTCCCTCATCAACCAAATATAGGGTTGTCATGAGGATGAAATGAGCTAATTGATGGAAAGCACTTAGTATAGCACCTGGCAGGTAGTAAACAATAACTAGAAGCTATTATTATTACTAGTATCATCAGAATCGGATCTTGCTTTTGACCCCACATGGTTTTAGCTGAGTCACTGACTTTAATTCCTCAACAGTCCTCTGAATGACAAACCTGCACACTACATATTCCCAACATTTCCAGGCACTGGTCACATTGCCCGTATCTGTCCACAGTCTCCCAAGACAACTGCTTTGGAAAGGACCACCTCACTCTACATGCCAATTGTGATGGGATATATAATTAAATACTAAGTCTATACATATATTTAAATGTATAAACATTCACACCCTTTTAGACTACATCTGACATTCGCAACCCCACACAAAGTCCAGGAAGCAGCACATGGGCCGGTCACAGCTGGCAGCGAAAAAGGTTATGAACGCCGAAACAGAGTTCAACTCTGGGCATTGACCTTGGGCAGGTCTTCCCTGGGCCTATTTCCTCTTCTGTAAAAAATCCTCACCCTCCCTACTTCCCTCAGTCACTCTGCAACAGACAAACAGAAGGGAAAGGAGCAACCATTTACCTGGCACACGGGAGCGGCTCCTCCAATACGGGTTTCCTAGTATAAATCAATAGGACAGAATAATCAACACAGAAAACCCCGGAAATTATACGAGAATAATATACCTTAAAGTTATCCACAGCCTTCTAAAAACAGTAAATCAAGGGAATTTTTCAAAAGGACATTTTTCAAAAGCAATGGTTTAGAAAGTCACTATCAAGTTTCTAAACTTCCCCTCGATTCCCAGTATTCAAAAAATACATACACTTAAATGATAAAACGTCAGTGGTAGCAGCTGAGGCCCACCCCCCCAACCCTTTTTTTTCTTTTAAAAGTTGAAAGGTGCTGTTTGAAGCCTGCAGTCCTTGGTTGGCCAAGACTTGATCTGGATGGAAGGCCAGCTTGTGGCCTTTCCTCTTAGACTTGGTGTCCCCAGCTAGAGACCCAAGCGTCCATCTCCACAGTCGGCCCAGCCACGGCCCTTCTGTGGGCACCAGGTGGGACTTATGGCTGGAGGGGTTGGGGTGTGTTTGTCAGCCGTGAAACGGAGCAAGAATCCAAAGAACTCCGGCATCTGCCAAACAACTCACCCTCAGGGGGCCTAGCTCCTGGCCTGTGGGCTTTAGTCCATATTCCCCAGTATGACACGGGCCAGTGAAGGCCGAGTGTAACCAGAACCACCCCACCCACTGCCTGTCCACCTGGAGGATTTCACTGCACTACCTGGCACGCGACCACCCCGCCAGCAGCCTCCCTCAGTGCAGCGCAGGGGCTGCGCGTGTGGACTCAGAAGCCACGTGCCCAAGTCCGAATCCAGGCTCCCTTGTTCGCTGTCTGGGGAACAAGTTTCACATTCTCTCTGTGCCTCAGTCTCCTCCTCTGTAAAATGGAGACGACTGTGGGAATCAAACGATTGCATGCACACGAAGCAGTGCCTGTAACACACTGCAAACACTCATTAAGTTCTTACTATCTTTTTACTGGCAATCAACTAATAATAAGCTAACAGTTAGCTTCCACCCTGTAGTGGAGGAGTCACAACAAAAACAAAAAGCAACATAAATTAACTAATTTTTTTACAGACTATGATCGGTGCCACAATGGAAATCGACAGCATCCAGTGCCAGAGGCTGGGATGTGAGCCTGTTAGATGGAGTGGTCCAGGGAGATGCTACTGACGTTGAGATGAGAAAGAATCAGCCTTTCCCAGACCAGGGTGCTGGGCAACCGGGGAGGGATGGCTGGATGAGGCTGGGACATAGGCAGGGCCAGGCTGCTCAGGGGCTCAAAAGGGCCGAGCTTTGCAATAGGAAGGCTGCGGAGGGCTTTAAGGAAACTTAATGGACTCCGTGGGCTAATAAGTGAACAAGAGGTGGTAAGGGGGCCACGGCAAAAGCACAAGGACCAGGCAGGCAGATCCTGCCCGTGGGCAGGGAGGGACGACGGTGGCCATCCTTCAGCATCCCTGCAGCCACTGTCACTGCAGCCTCATTCCAGTGCCGGGAGAGAATGCAGACAGCCGTCCCTGCGCTGGGCTGGAAGCAGTGGAGGCAGAGAGGGAGGAAGGAACTTTGGAGGGAAGACTATGCTCAAAATGAGATACAAGGTCCTTAACTTCAGTGTCACCTGTGAGCTCCTTGGATCCAACTCTCAGGCTTCACCCTAAACCTCTTGGGGGGAGACCCAGCCCTACGGGTTTCAACAAGCCTGCCGGGGGATTCTGACTCCAGAATCACTGGGCGAGATGACTGATAATATTAACTAGCAGACAGCTTCAGATCCCTCCAGGGCCAGGCGGAACCAGACCCCTGCCAAGACACTGAGATGCACAAGGTGACTTCTAGAAAATGAATTTTTCGGTGGGGTTGACATCCACTTACTGCAGCTGGGGCCAGCCAGACCAGGCTAGACAAGGTGGGAGGGGACTGGGCTGAGCAGGCAGAAGGAAACTGGTGCAGAGTGGGGGCGGGAGGAGCAGCTTCAGCCTGCAGCCACTGTCACCGTAGCCACATTCCGGGTCCAGGAGAGGAATGCTGGCAAGCCCTCAGAGTCCCTCGGGCAGGGCTGTCGGGAGACAAAAAGGATTATGGAATGTCTGCTTGTTGACCCAAATCTACCTATGGAATCTAACCGAATCCCTCAGCAACCCTGGAGTACTATCTCATTTATTCCTTCTGGCTCCCTAGGGCCCAAGGGATTATGTGCAACCAGCAGGTAACAGAGCCAGGAGGTGATGTGCAGAGGCCATAAAAAAGCAATTCACTTCACAGGCCTTGGGGTCAGACTTGCCCTTCCAGACCTGAAAGCATTTCACTTTCTCCTCATTCCTCTCAACCTAGGTAATACCCATCCTCTAAGGCAATGCAGCAGAGCAGAGACCAGAGCCCACAGCGGCCAAGAGAACAAACAAGAAACCCCAGTGGCATTGCCCATCACCCTCTCCTATAGATATGGTTGGGAGGAGCAGACTCCACGCAACAGGGTTTCTCTCCTCGTCCTGGAATGTTAACAGACACTACTGTCCGTTAAATAACTGCATCAATATCAAACGATCTTAGATAGTCTATCCAGTATGTGAATTCTATTCACTACTTCCAATTGTTTGTGTATCCAATCTCTTCTTGATTATCTCTAGAGATAGAGAACTCATTCCCTGAATTTCAGCGAGTGCTCATTCACTAAATCATTCACAAAACCACTTGCTGAGCGAGGCCCTCCCATGACTACTTTGAGCAGTCACACAAGAATGCCTGTTGGTGACACCTTGTGTGTCAGCTGGCTGACAGGCTGTCTATTAATAGAATGTGGGTAGAGAATTCTGAGCTGAGTCCAGGCTCAAAGGAAAAGGAGGTCATGATCAGTTAGTGGGGCCTGCTGTCGGCACGGGGGAGAAACTGACAAGTGTGGCACACATTGGCTCCCTCTGCCCTGGGGACACAGGATGTCCCTCAGGTCCTCTCCTCACTGGGCTCAAAATTATCTAGGCAAACTTACAAATATAACGAAGCACACAACACCGTGACATATGCCGAGACAGGGAGTGCCTGACACATAACTCTCACTTTTGAGAAGCAGCCTGAGACAACTACTTGACCTTTTTAAGTTGCAGCTTCCTTATCCGTAAAATGGCAATAATACCTGCCCAGCTGATTCTGCAAAAACCTTGTGTTTTGAACATCAAAGGAGCTAAATGGCTGCGGTGAATCTAATGCTGACCTTATCCTTGGGCCAACCTACTTAGTGCACTGATCTGCCTGAGCAAAGAGCCGGAGGCAATGAAGAGAACAAAAATCAAGAGCAGTCGGCCACGTGGCTTTCCCTTCACTGTTCCCGTGAGACTCCCCTGCCAAGTTCATCAACAGCCACCGTGTTGCCCAATGCAACAGTCACTCTGTGTGTGTCCTCATCCTGCTGAACTCTCAGCAAGGCTACAAACGATGACCCTCCTGCTTCCTTAAGAAAGACTCTCTTCTGCAGGCTCCTGGTTTTCCCCCCTCACCAGTGGCTCCTGTGATCGCCTCTCCCAGCTCCCCAAGTCCACCTCTCCCACTAACGGCCACAGCCCAGTCCTGCATCCTCCTTTCTATCTGTGCTCCGGTCCCATGGATTTAGATCCCGTCTCTGCCGATGTCTTCCAAACTCTGCCTGCCACCACGATGGTCCCCCAAGTGCCAAACTCACTGTGCCAAGTGCCTATGTGACACCTCCCACTAGACACTAACAGGCATCTGTGACTTTAACACATCTGAGCAAAACTCTCCACTCCCAGCATCTACACCCCATTCTCCCCATCCCCATTCAAGGCACAGTCACTGAAGCCAAAAACGTACGAGTCATTCTTGATTCCCTTCTTTCCTCACTCTCCACGTTCAATCCACTACTGCCCAAATAAAAGTAAAATCCACCTTCTTCTCTCCACTTGCTTAGCTACCGCCCAGACCAGGCCACACCACTCTGCCCTATGAGAAAGCACTACGGTCCCCCCAGCTCCACTCCCACCCTCCAGAGCACGCTGCTTGCTCCCTTCCCTGCCGCCTCTCCAACCACCAGCCCACCTACACCCTTCCCGATACTTCCACCAGCTGGCACCCCCTCCGTTCCGCAAATAACCAGGCTTGCTCCCATCTTCTCTGAGAAATGTCTATCCACACTTCTGTAAGTGACAATCATAAAGGTACCAGATGCTGTCATCTGCTAGGATGTTATCTGTAATAAAATGCCAGGCACCTGTACTGAGTTGAATAATATCTCCCCAAAATTCATGTCTATCCAGAACCTCAGAATATGACCTTATTTGGACATAGGGTCTTTGCAGGCATAATTAGTTAAGTAAAGATGAGTTCATGCTAGATCACGGTGGGCTCTAAATCCAATGACTGGTGTCCTTATAAGAAGAAGAAATGGGGCCAGACAGTGGCTCATGCCGTAATCCTAGCACTTTAGGAGGCCAGGGTGGGAGGATAGCTTGAGGCCAGGAGTTGAAGACCAACCTGAGCAACATAGTGAGACCCTAACTCTACAAAAAATATGAAAATTAGCTGGACACAGTAGCATGTGCCTATAGTTCCAGCTACTTGGGAGGCTTAGACAAGAGGATCGCCTGAGCCCAGGAGTTTGAGGCTGCAGTGAGCTATGATGATGCCACTGCACTCTGGCCCAGGCAACAGAGTGAGACCCTGTCTCAGGGGGAAAAAAAAAGCAGAGGATCAGAAACACAGAGAGAAAAGGCCATGTGAGGATGGAGGGTGAAACTGGAATGATGCAGCTACAAGCCAAGGATGGCCAGCAACCAGCAGAAGCAAGGAGAGGCAAGGAAAGGTTGTTCCTTAGAGACTTCGGAGGGAGCACAACCCTCCTGATGCCCTGATTTTGGACTTCTAGCCTCCAGAACTGTGAAAGAATAAATGTCTGTTGCTGAAAGCCACCCAGTTTGTAGTAATTTATAATGGCAGCCCTTATAAATATTATCTCCAGTCCTTGTGCCAACCCTGCAAAGGTAGAATGCTTCACCTCACTTTAGAGAAACTGAGTGTCGGAGAGGAGATGTCCCTTGCTTGAGTTCACACAGTTAATGAGTGGCAGAGCTGAGATCCAAACCTCCAGCTCCAGACAGCGAGTTCTTTACGCTGGGCTGAGCCACTCTCTTTTTATAGAACGGATGTGAAAAAAAAAAAAAAAAAGGCAGGCCTGAGAAGCAACACCTGAGAGCTTTGCCTGCCTCCTGGCAGCTCTTCTGTCAGAAAGGGTTTCTGGGAAGCTTTGCTTACCAAGGAGAGAAGAACTGGCTACTGACAGCTTCAAGAGCAAACTTAAAGGCAACAGAGGTTTCATTCCACAGCTGTCATGTATATTTTGGTTGCTGGGATCACCCCATCTCATCTATTTATGCACATACATGGTTTTATTATAGGCAATATGCAATAATTATTTTCTTGCTCATCACAGAGTCCTTTGTCGTCCCTGACCTGAGTCATCATTATTATACTTGGCCCAGAGGTTAACAAGCTTACCTTCTGAACGGGCATTCTGGGCAAAAGATCCAAAAATCTTTAACTGGTTGAGGCACGGAACTTGGAATGGCAGCTGGCGTGTAATTATTTTTAACAGGAAAAAACAGTCCATCTTGTCAGCGTTCCATTTCAAGTGAAGGCAAATTGGCCACAAGCACATACATATGGGGGGCGAGTTTGGGAGGACAGGCCTCCTCCTCTCGCTGATTTGCTGAGCTTCATCAAGATGAATGCAGCCATTCACTCTCATGGGTGCACTATCCTTAATGTTCCTCTTTCCCCACGTGCAGAGGGAAACTTGGCCTATCTCAGCTCCCAAAGCCACCATATAGAGGTTTCATGCAAGTTTTCTAAAGCTTCAGTAAAAACAGGTATTATTTGCTTTATCATTTAAATTTCAAAATACATCTCTGGCCAACGAGAAACACAAACACCAAAAAACACCAAAGGGCTTGTGCTGCCAGGAAGAAGACAGAAGGAGAGGCCACCAAATTTCACCATCCCAGCTGAAAAGTAAAAGTCCCATGCTTTGTAGCAGCTGCTGCTTCTGTTTCTAGTCATTATTATTACTATTATTGTTATAATTGTTATTATGGGATAATAATAAGTGTTACCTACTCAGAACTTTATAAAGCCTCTGCCTCAGAAACGGCATGTCCACTCTGGGCTTCAGTTTCCCTCATCTGTGCAACGGGGAACTGGAGAAATAGTGAGAAACCCGGGGCATGAAGTCTACTTTGAGAATGAAAAGAGGAGAAAGCCAGTTCTGTTGACTAAATTGCCCAAGTGTGGCCCACAGGAAAGCACAGTGGTCTTCTGTCCAGCAAACAGTTAGTCCCAGCAATCAGAAGAAAATTTCCCCCGCCCAGCCACCCCTCACCAAGGGATCAATATGGCTATTTTTGTTTTGAATGGAGAAACAAAAAGTAGGCTCATAAACACTTTTATGTGTCCTGAATTGGTCATTGAGTAGAGAAAAAATTGCTCACCATTGAACTAGACGACCCCCAAAGAGCAGTAACTCAGCCCTGACTGCCTGGCTCACCAGACGTGACAACAGGGGCGGGACACAAAGGACAGGTGGGAGCTTCGGGCCAGGATGAAGATCAAAGGCTTCCAGAAGAGAAGAAGACAAGGTTTCAGGCTTTCTATCCCAGCCCCTGCTGAAACCCCTGAACAAGAAGCTCCTGCAGGACTCAACTTGAATGACCCCTGAGACTCACGGTCCAGGGCAGCACAGGGAATCCAGCCTGTGTGCCAAAAAGAAAGGGGAAAAGACATTTTTCCAGGGAGCTGCCAACTCTGTGCGTGGGGCCTAGGGGAGCAGCTCAGCCCTGACGTGCGAGCAGAGCGGCCCTGAAGTTCTTGGAACAGGCCTTGGTTCAAAGGAGGATAGCGAACAGGCGGCACAGACTCTCCCTTCTGCACGGGGAGGCGCCTGGGCTGGGAGGGGGGCTGATCAGGAACAGACCAAGGCCTGCCTGCAGCTTCAGGGCTGCTCAGTCAGGCCACCCCAGAGGAGTGGAACAGAGGAGCAGCTGGCTGTCTGGGGACCAGGGCTCAGGTTGGCAGACTGGAGGTGGCTAGGGAGTCCAGCAAAGGGACAGGAGACAGTCCTGGTGAGTACGAGAAAGGCCTCTAGCCTGGGATCCAGGGGACATGGATTCAGATGCACAGTTATAAAAGCAACAGAGAGGCTTTTGAATACTCCTAGGGCTCCTAGCAATGCATTAGGAAGCAGGATGGCAGTCAAAGATCTACTACCTGGTGGATTTTTAAGAGCTTGTTTCTTGTTAATTGGAGAGCTAAAAGACATACATGGTAAAATTTTCCAACAGGATGAAAAGAGCCATACAGTCAAGGCTAAGCTTCCCTCCTGCCCCCAGAAGGCCCCCAGGTGGCCTCCTTAGCAACAGCCACTATCACCATTTTCTTTGTGAATCCTTCCAGATCTAGTCTGTGCATATGCACATGTCTGTGTGTGTCCGTGTGCGCAGGCGCACATTATTCTCCTTTACACACAAACGGGAACGGTTAGGAAGTTCCAAAACAGACGCCCACCATCTGGAGCCTTACTTCATCATACATCGAAAGATAAGCTTGGATGGGTCCCTTCTGACTTTGAAGATTCCAAACTATGAACCTACACAGCCATAAGCAACCCGCTTGAGAGGCTAAAACTCAGACTGGGTGAACTCAACACTGGGAATCATCTGGTCTGCTGGAGTCCACTAGTGACAGCAGCTAATCTTTCCTGAGAAGTCACCAGGACCAGGCTCTGGGCCAAGCAATTTACAGTCACCACCTTGTTCAGCCTTCACAATCCCCTTGGGAATTAATGATTGTTATTATTATTCCTGTTTTACAGAAAACAAAATTAAGGTCCAAGAGGCAAATTCGCATAGCTGGGAATTGGTAGGAAAATAGGATACAAATGCATTCTTCTTATGTTTATCATCTTCGGGGACACCCACACAGCAAGGGAAAGGCTGCACTCCACATGACATATTTATCCCCAGCAGGGCAGAGTGATGCTGCAAGGAACACATAGCTAGCCACACATGTCAGAGACAGAACCGAAGTCCCTTTGGTTTTGCATTCAAGACCATGTGTTTGATTTCCACTAAAGCATCCTGAAAATGGAACATGGCAGGGCCCCAATTAGCAGTCAGGGTCCTAGTATCTCATTTCACCCTTTGATGACCCTAAAGTAGGTCATTATTCACTCTTTTGCTGATGAGAAATAAGACTAACAGAAGCTAAGTGACTTTCCAAAGTTCTCTTTGGTGAGACTGATACTCAGTGACTGGTCTTTAGGTTCAGGCCAGGATGCTTTCTCCCCTGCCACAGTAAACCTTGGGACATAGACTCCTTTTCCTCCCCCTACCCCCAAAACAAGGTCTCACTTCGTCACCCAGGCTGCAGTGCAGTGGCACGATCATAGTTCACTGTAACCTTGAACTCCTGGGCTAAAGGGATCTTCCCACCTCAGCTTCCCAAGTAGCTGGAACTACAGTGCCCAGCTAATTTTTTAATTTTTTGTAGGGATGGGAGTCTCGCTATGTTGCCCAGGTTGATTTCAAATTCCTGGCCTCAAGCAATCCTCTTGCCTCGGCCTCCCAAAGTTCTAGGGTTACAGGCATGAGACACCATGCCCGGCCAGGACATAGGCTCTCACTGTGGACTTATGAAGCTACTCCCGTCATCCAAGCAGTGAAGTGTGGTATGTAAGTCAAACCCAAACTAATAGTGAGAAACAGTTTCAAACACTGAAGAGTTACCCCCTTCACCTCAGCGAAACCTGAGTCTCCCAAGCCTCAGAAACCCAACTTCACAAAAAAGTATCTCCACGGAGGGAGAATGTTTGACGCAACTTTGTGACTGTAAATTGGCACAACCAAATGGGAAAACACGGAACCACATGTATTGAGAGCCTTAAAAATGTCTAGAACCTTTGACTTGGTAATTCCACTTCCAGAAATCTATTGTAAAGAAATCTGACAGCTGGAACTAGGTTTATGTACATATATTTACACACATGCACACACACAAACACTTAAAAGACTGATCTTTACGCCACATAGAAATGCTTATATTACATTAAGAGAAAAACCCAATAAAATAGTCCACATTACATGATTTCAAATTGAAAAGAAATGTGCAAGGAAAAAAAGAAAATGCAGTGAATATGTTCACATGAATTATTTCGTTCCTTATACTCTTAACATTTCCCACATTTTCTACAAAGAAAACTCTCATAATCATCATTTGAAAGATATGATGACCCATGATGCTGAAGAAAAGGAGCAACAGGTGGAATTTGAGATCCACCTAAGAATTTATTTAGCCTTGTTTTCCTTTCAGATTATGCTAACAAGTTACACGACCCTGCAAAATCAGGGAGGAACCCGAGAAAGAGATTGATGGGGACCCAGTGACAAGAGACTCTAGCTCAGCAGAGCAGTGGAGCACAGAGAAGGCAAGTCTCAGGCACTGCCCACGCGGGGGCAGGTTTGCAGGCTCCAGAACGCTGGGGAATACTCCCAAGGGAGCAACCGGAGGAACAGGCACCACCTTGTTCAAACTTCATAATCACCTTTGGAATTAGGGACTGATGTCATTATTCCCATTTTACAGAAAATGGAGCTGACTGAGAGTTCAAAGGCAACTACTCTTAGGATGAAGCCAGATAGCTCAAGGGAGGTGGGGCGATTAGAAAGCCCAGGTCAAACAGAGAGCGGGACACAAAGAAAGCATGATCCAAGTTGACTGTTGGATATGCAGTGAAGGCCACTTTGAGGCTTGATAATGTAAATGCTGTTCACCAATTTTTCAACTTTTAGAAGCAATCTTGCAGATAAAGCATGGAAGTCTTAATTGTAGATGTGAAAGAGAACATATGTGTTAGTCACCATGCCAATGGGAAAATACAGATGCCAGAACATGGGAGGCAGACGCAGCAAGGGCAGGCATGCTGATTGCTCTGCCTCACACAGCAAGAGCCACAGAACACTGCGGAGGGCCCAGGAATAAAGGTCTGCGTTAGCCAACAGAGAGCAGCAAGAGCCTTTTATTTAGAGATACTGACCTAGCCCCTATTCACTCCAGGCTAGGATTAGGGAGGCAGGAAAGGAGCAGGGGACGCTAGCTTTTCCACTTAAGCCTTGCCCATGTGGTTTTAAATCCCTTCCTGTGTTATTTTGGCTAAAAACCTAATTCTTTTAAAAAGGCATTAGACCCAGAATTTAAACCTACTAGGACAGCAGAAGCTTCCTACTTTAAGCTCATATCACTCTCTTCATGTGGTTAAAAAGCTCTGCATCCACATGAAGTCAGCTGTCAGTGGGACTGGCTGGAAGCTGCAGCCGAAGTCATCCTCAACAACCTGCACAAGAACCCAGCTCCCCACCGAGCAGAAGCCACCTTCAGTGCACGCCATTCCAAGCATCTTTCTTATTTTTTTATTTTTTATTTATTTATTTATTTATTTATTTATTTATTT
>CAUYRT010069492.1:0-45244 GCA_963574885.1 Lepilemur ruficaudatus
ATTTTTTCTATATATATCTTTAGTTGGCCAATTAATTTCTTTCTTTCTATTTATAGTAGAGACGGGGTCTCACTCTTGCTCAGGCTGGTTTCCAACTCCTGACCTTGAGCGATCCGCCCGCCTCAGCCTCCCAGAGTGCTAGGATTACAGGTGTGAGCCACCGCGCCCGGCTTGGCTTTTAAATACCATCCTCCACTAAAGGAACACGGGACCCAGTGTGAACTGTCTCCTGTTGGCCAAATCTGGGCAATTTGAGCCTCAAAATGACTAATGATGCTAACAAATTGTAATACATTGAATAAAATAGAAATCCATCAGTCCACACTGATACAGAAAGATAGAGAGATATAGATATTAATAGATAAATATGGCAGAAAGTAAAGCTCTTTCTTATGGTGGAATGATAACTAATCAATGTAGAAGAAATGATGGAAATAGAGAAGCTCCATCTGGCAACCTCGTGGTGGTGGCTGTCTAGTGGCTGTCGTGATTGAGGCTAAGCCCGTCTCCTTAAAGACGTCATGGGAGAGAGGACAGGGAGGGACTGCTGCCGATTGCAGGAGACTGAAGAGGCGTGACAACTAAATGCAGTGCATAATTTTGTGTGAGGTTGCAGACCGGAAAAGAAAACGGGACACTGTTGGAACCCTTGGAAAAATCAGAGAGGGGTCAGTGGATTGGATGGGACTGTTGCATTGACATCGACCCCCAGATGTGGGTGGCTGTAATCAGGTTGTGTGAGAGAGCGCCCTTGTTTGGGGGGATA
Organism: Lepilemur ruficaudatus; assembly: GCA_963574885.1. Taxonomy (NCBI): domain Eukaryota; kingdom Metazoa; phylum Chordata; class Mammalia; order Primates; family Lepilemuridae; genus Lepilemur; species Lepilemur ruficaudatus. The sequence continues at coordinate 767 of CAUYRT010069492.1, forward strand.
TACACACTGGAGGATTTAGGGATGATAGGCACTTCAACTTACTCTCAAATGATTCTGAAAAAAAAATTTACGCATGTGCAAGTGTGTAGAAATGAAATGATGTAGCAAACTGTTAGCAACTGGGGAATTTTAGTGAAGTGTGGTTGTTTATACTATTTTTGTAAGTTTGAAATTATCTTTAAATAAATTATTTTTAAAAGCGTGACGGGGAATGGGAGGCAGGGAATGAGAGACACCACATATGGACCAGGGCTGATCTGTGAACTGTTTGTTCCTGATCTGGTGTGAGAAGCGAGATAAAGTGTTTAGACATTTTTATGTTAATTTGATATTGCTATAGCATCCAAGGGTGTGATTAGGGTAGAGACCAAAAGAATATCTGTGACAGATTGGAAAAAGAAACCTGATTCTTCGTCATGGAGAGTCTGGCAAATGCTGGCACAGACAACTCTAAGAGTTTTATTTTAAAGCTCAGCAAAGTTTAGTTAGTTCCGTAGGATTGCCCAGCAAGTAGCAATGTCGGAATTCGCACTTTGGTCCAACTGCAAGCATATGGTTTTCCACCACGTCTGAGTGGACGCTGACGCCTCCTTCTTCCTTGTTCCTCCCTCCCTGCCCCATCCAATCAGTCCCCTGTCCTGCCAATTCTTCCTCCATAATCGTGTGTGCCTCCTATGGGGCCCCTCTGCACTGATATTTATGGCAGCTCTATTTGATCATTTCTTCAACAAATGTTTTTGAGCCTGATGCTGAACTGAGCTCTAGGGATACAGCAGTGAACAAGACATACTCCCTGCCCTCCTGGGGCTCACATTCTAGGGGAAAGACAGACATTAATCCAAGAATCACACAAATATGTGAAATGACAACTGTGATGGGTGCCACACAGAAGGGGTCCCTGGGGAGTGTGACTTGAGATGGTAACTTTTGAGTGGAGACCTGATGAAGGGCAGGAGTTACCATTGCTAATAACTAATCAAAGAACCAGAGAGCGTGGTCCAGGAGGCGGACACGGTGGCCAAGGCCTGGTGGGGGTGGGGGTGGAGGGGCCAGGGCACACGTGAGGTGGGGCAAGGTCCGAGAGGAGGAGTGGGAGCAAGACGAGGCTGAGAGATGAGCAGAGCCCAGGCCACACAGGACCTTGAAGGTCACAAACACAATGGAGTTTGGTTTCCTCCTAAGAGCACGGGGCAGCCACGGTAGGGGTTTAATGAGAAGCAACACGATCTGGTTTGTATTGTTTTTTAAAATTTAATTTTGTCCTGTTAATGGAGATGTAATAATTGTACATATTTGTGGAGTACATAGTGATGTTGTAATATATATAATATATAGCGATTAGATCAGGGCAATTGGCGCATCCATCATCTCAAACATGTATTATCATTTCTTTGTGTTGGGAGCGTTCGATACCCCCTCGCTATTTGAAACTATATATTCCCATTAACTGTAGTCATCCTACAGTGGTACAGGACACTAGACCTTATTCCTCCTACCCAGCTGCAATTCTGTATCCTTTAACAAATCTCTCCCTATCCCTCCCCTCCCACCCTTCCCGGCCTCCAGTTTCCTCTCTTCTACATTTTACTTCTGTGAGATCAACTTTTTTAGCTTCCACAACTGAGTGAGAACAAGCAGTGCTTAACTTTATGTTCCTGCCTTACTTTGCTCAGCATGATATTTGTATTCTTAAAAGATCTCTTTGGCTGATGTCTGGAAAATGGATTGTAGGGGGTGCAAGGATGGAAGCAGGGAGACCAGAAAGGCAGTTCTGTGGTTGTGTAGGAGAAAGGATGGCAGCTGGTCGAGGGGCTGGACATGGTGCTGGAGAGCAGTTGGTGACAAAATTGCAGGGAGGCAGTGGGCCTGGGCCACCGGGCGGGGGGCAGCGAGAAGCCAGGCTTTGGGCTTGGTAGCGGGGTGTGTAGTGGGGTCAGTCCCTGAGATCTCAGAACACCAGAGGAGCAGCGGACTTGGAGGAACCATGGGGCGCTTGATTTGGGGCTTGCTGCAGGACATCTATGTGGAACAGTCGAGTAAGCTGTTGGGCATGCAGACCGGAGCTCAGGCTAAGGCGGTGACATCGGCCTCAATTTACCAGCAACAAACATCTGAACAAGCCTCGTTTTTACTTGTCCCAATGCACGGAGGGGGATGAGCTGTCCAGGAGAGATGACCTCAGGCTAGGACAATTAGAGAAGGTTTTATGTGGGACGAGAGACAGGAGCTGGGCCTTGAACGATGGGTAGGATTTGAGGCGGCACGAACAAAGACGCAGAGGTGGGAATAAGCACGGGTGTGTGCCTGGGATCACAGGAAGCGCGGTGTGTGAGTGCGTGCACGTGTGTGCGCTGCAGGTAAGACTCAACAGGGAATGTCTGCGCCTCCTCTGGATCTGCAGACTCAAAATCTGAGCCAGCGTCAGCCCTTTTCTCACCGTGCCGCCTCCTCTTGCCTCCCCCCACCGTCTGCTGCCCAGAACTAAAGGGAAGGAAGGCCCCAGGAATATCTGTAGACCTGGCAGCAGACCCCCATCCTAGGTCCTTGGGGCAGCCTCTTCCCTAACTCGGATGAAGGATTTCTGCTTTTATTTGCTTTATAGGTTGAGCTTTCACCGGATATTTCTTCCAAGGAGAGGTTTACACATTGCAAAAAGCTGGAAACAGCCTACACGCCCGTCAGTGTGGAGGATGGATAAATAAACCGTGGGTTAGTCATACAAGGGACCAATATGCAGCAGTGAAAACGAGGGAAATGGAGCTACTGGGATGGAGCTTACAGGTGCAACGGAGAGAGAAAGCAAGTAGGTTGCAGAAAGATACGGAGGATGATGCTGTTTATATAAAGTCTTCAAACATAAAGCGATATGGTTTGAGCATACACACCAGAGTGAAGGTATAAAAATGTGCATGAAAATGCTAAACAGCCAATTATGGCTGGTGGCTGCCGCTCTGGAGGCAGGGAAGGAAGAACGGGCCGCAGGAGCGGAGCTCAGGGGACCTCAGAGGTCCCCAACAAGTCCCGTTGCTTAAGCTGTGTGCTGGGCACGTGGGCATTTGCTACATGATCAGCTATACATTTTGTATTAAGGTAATTTTTGAGAATTAGTGATCTAGAGGAAAGAGTAGAGGGGGGTCTCTTAGGCCTGGGTTTATATCACAGCTTCCTAGTGTGGCTCTGGCCCTATGGATAAGGGACTTCACTTTTGATCTGTGAAATGGGCATAAAGCACTCTTACCTTACAATCTCTCCCTCTCTCCTTCCCTCCCTTCCTCCCTCCCTTCCTTCCTTCTCCCCTCCCTCTTTCTTTCCCTTGTTTCCTTCATTTTGACACATATTTATTAAATGTCTACTGTGCAGAAGGCCCCGTGCAAACTCCCTGACAGTGCGTTGCTTGCTGTCTTGAAAGAGAGACAGGCGTGAATCCAACAAATCAATGAACACACAAACAATGATAAGAGCTATGGAGAAAATAAGCAGCTTCTGTGATGGAGGATAACCAGAGACTCGGCCAGGGTGGCCAGGGAAGGTACCTCTAAGGAGACGCTGTGGGACGGGGTGGAGAGAGGGACTGCGTCCGGGAGAGGGCACAGCACAAGCAAAGGTCCTGGGGTGGGAAGCGCGTGGAGAGCTTGGCATATTGGCGTTCGGTGCATCTACGGAGCAGCAGGCTGGGAAGGGAGGCGCGGCAGGAGAGGCTGGGGGTTGGTGTACATAACGGAACATGGGCCTGCAGAGGAGAAAGCGTGACACGTGGCATGTGTGCTAAGGAAGTGCTGATAGCCTCACTCCTCCACCGCCTTCTTGGAGCCATGGCTGGGGTGACAAATGGACGTTTGAGGGCAGAAAGAGGGACTTGGCTAAAATGGATTATGGATCCAACCCTTCACTTCCTCCCCAGCATGGCCCCCGTGGTACAGACACACCCTTTGCCATATAACCGGGCAGTGCCCTCCCACTGCGACTCAAGCTGCCTTGCTCTGGCCAGTGGGATGAGAGGGTAAGAGCCAAGGCGCATCAAGCAGAGGCTTGAAGAGCACCTGCACGGTTGGACATGCCTGCCTGCGCCTCTGCCGTTGCCACGAGCACATGGCAGCTGAGCCTGCTGATCCTGGGAGGAGGAGGGGGCAGGGCTGAGCTGCCCCACAGCTGCGGCTGACCCACAGACTTGCGAGCTAATTAAATGCTTCTTGTTAACAGAGACAGTTTTCTGACTGTTTGTTATGCAGCCCAGTTCCTTGCTCCAGCAGGGTCCCTGGATGCTGGGCCTTTCCTGCCTTCTCCTGAGCCCCGGGGTACAAGAAGAGAGGGGGTTGGGTCAAGCCCAGGTTTCTGACCTTTGAGCTACCAGGCACCAGGCAAGCCCTTCCCCATATGGGGCCTCGGTTTTCCCAACCATGTCATGAGACTTCTGGCCCTGATTGCTAAGGTCCTCATGGGGACTATGAGCTTGGTTTGTCCAAATAAGACCATGTCCTTCCCCTGCGTAAAGCCCTCAGTGGCTCTCCGTGGCTTACAGAGAGAAGTCAAGGCTCCCCAGCCCGGCAGTCAGGACCCTGCACGCTTCCTTCCTGTCCACATCTGCAGCTCAGCTTTGACCACGCGCTCTTGGCTTCAGTCACGCCTTTTTGTTTCCAGTCTCCTTGTCACACTGTGCCAGCTCGTGCTCTGGGCCTTGGCACCTACTATTCCCTCTATTTGCAAAGCCTACCACTGCATTTCTCTGTTTTGTGAATTCTTACGTATGGGATGTATTTTGTTTTTGACTATAACATTCATTGAGCTCTTACTGTATGCCAGGGACCTTGCTAAGCCCTTTATACATGCATTCTAGTTTAGTCTTCCCAGCAATACTATGAGATAGGTAATATTATCCTCTCCATTTTAAATATGAATAAATAGAGCCTCAGAGAAGTAAATGGACTGGTCTGAGTTTACACAGCCAGGAAGTGGTGAAGCCAGGACACAAATCCAGGCAGCTGCAACACATAGGAACTTTTCCCGGAGCCTATGCCCTGTGGAGTCACCCCTCTGTGCCTCTACTGCTTGCAAAATTCCTACGCAAGTGCATGAACTATATTCATTCAACCTGAAAAAATTTGTTGGGCACTAGACACCAAGCTCAGCTCTTCACGAGCAGTCACCTCCTTAATACTTTCATCAGCTCTAGGAAGTCATCATTCTCAATGATCCCATTTTACAGATGAGAGCAACTGAGACCCACAGAGGTAAAGTGACTGGCCTAACATCATGCAGCCAGTACGTGGTGAAGTTGGGACACACACCCAGGTAGTCAGATAGATGCCCAGGCCCAAACGCAACCTCTTGGCCACACTGACTCTCAATTTACCACAAGCTTCAAGACCCAGTTCAGGCACCACTTCCAGGATGCTAAATGCCTGAATCCCAGGGGATTCATGGACCTGGTCTGTACACCAGCTCCCCTTCCCCTTAGTGGGCTTCAGCACTGACAGCCCAGGATGCAATATGGTTTGGACAGAAGTCAGGTACTTGTAACACTGTTCCCCCGCCTCCAGTTTTCAGCCTGATGCACTGACCCCAACCCTACCCAACCCCCTGGGCCTCAGGCTCTGAATCCAAACAAACACAAAGCCAAATGACTTTCACTCTGTCCCTTCCAACTCAGTGATTTCGGAGGAGAATAAATACCGAAGCCACTGGCATGAATAGAAATTAATATAAAACTGTGCTAACTGCGCAGGGATGTTTTTAAAAAGAAAAAAATTCTCAATTTAAAATCTCAACACAAATAGACTCTCATAAGGTCAAATGAAAGAGAAATGCCTCAGGAAAGCAAAGAAGTCATCATCTGGGCAGAATCAATCTCTCTCTCTCATTTCTTCTGCCTCTTTCTCTCATTCTGTCCCCCGTAGATATGTCTCTCTATCCCTGATCTTTGCCTTTCTTCTTGTCTGTCACTCGCTCTTCTTGTCTGTGTGTTTGTATGCATGAGTCTCTCACTTTTAATTTAGTAGCAGAATTTTAACCTCAGGGGAGTAAGTAGTATGACCTTGATCAAGTCATTTCCCAACTTCGTGCTGCTGCATTAAAGGAACTATAATTACTCCTTGCAGGAGGGATACTAAGCATAGCAAGACAGCCCTTCATAATGGAAAAGGATGCTTTCAACCAGTGACGGGCAGCCTCACCCACTGTCTAGGTTCATGCTGGAGGGTGGGTGAAGATTAGGAATAGGCACCATCTGGTCACCAACGGATGCCAATAAACCAACATTGTGACTGGTCTTCTGACCTTAGCCTCTTCACTGTCTGAGTCAGCCTAGAGTTGTCCTGAGAAGATGATTCTGATTTGAGAAAAGGTGAGCTGAGAGACCTGTAAGGCTTGTGGGTAGGAGGCATTTTAAAAGTGAGATGAGAGCCCTATTGATTGGGAAAATGACCGACCACATGACAAGTTTAAAGCCAGACGGACTGTGATTAGTAGAAGGAAGAGCTCCTTGACAATTGTGGGGAACAAAACCCTGGGAAAAATGGACTGGAAAGGGAGGTACTAGGCTATGAATTTTGGGGGGCAGGGATCGCATCTTTCTTGGTCACCATTAGCTCCCCAGGGCACAACAGAGGATCTGCCCCATCACTATTAGCTGAACGGATGACTTAATGAGTGAGTGTATCTTCCCGGATCCCCTGCGATAAGACAAGACGTGAGTTTCCCCAGAGCACAGAGCCTTACCTGCAGCATGTGCCCAGCAACCGCTGGCTGAATGTTGAGTATGTGAGTTTGCCAGCCGTGGGTATTGCTGCTGCTGCACAGGCATCTCTTGAGGACCAAGTGGATATGGAAGGGAGGGGGCATCTCCAGGGTGGAGCAAGAATGACACGTTGTAAAGTGGCCCAGGAGTCTCTGGTTGGTTTGAAGCATTCTGCTACCTGGAGGCAGAGAGTTGGACTGAAAGAATCATGCATGGTAGCCCAAGTATTATCTTCTCAGAGGCACTGAGCCGGTGGGCTGAGAGGAGAAAACTGGGACAATGGAAAGACTAGAACTAATAGCTTTTTGTCCCAGGACAACACTTAGAGTCAGGAGTCCTGGTTTCTAAACTCAAATCAATGTAAAACAAGAACATCAGGAAGACACCCAGAGCCTTCTCACCAACAGGAACTGCTCTAGTCGTATATCATGGGTTGGGTTTCCAGGGAAGCAGACTTGGAGATGGAGATCAGCACGCAGGTACCTATTAGGGTGCACTTTTCGGGTCAAAACCTGTGGACGAGAAGGGAAGGAAGTGGGATAGAGCAGAGGGAGAAGTAGAGTTGTGATACGGCCTCCACAGAGACATCAACCAGCACCGTGGACGGTTCTGAGGCTGGGATATTTCAGAGTTGTCCAGAGTTGGGATGGGCCTTTACAATGCCACGTGCATCAGTTATTCGAGGCAGGCTGTCCCGTGAAGAGTCACCTTGAGTGACGTAACTCTCTTCAGCAGAGGAAACCCTGGTGGGGGACTGACAGCTGATGGTGTCCTGCCATGACACTCTCAGTAGCTGGTGGAATCAGTCCTTCAGTTCTGAAGGGGGTCTGGGTGTACACTGCAGCATCCACCGCGGTGCATTACCCCCATTAACACTAGTCTTTGTTGCAATCCTACAAACTAGATATTATTATCCAGCTTCAAAGGTGAGGAAACTGAATTTCAGAGAGTGTATCAACTTTCTCCAAGCCATACAACTAGTAACTACTCATTGTGGAGCAGATTCCAACTTGGGTTTTTTTTTTTTTTTTTGGCTCTAAATTCCTCCATTTTCAACTATACCTCATTGCTTTAGATTCCTTCTTTCCCCTCACCCAAATTCCACCTATTCACTCTGAATATTTTGACAAATAGCCTCATCTCCCTGAGGCTCAGCCTCTCCATCTGTAAAGGAAGAAGATTAAATGACATCTGAGATTCTTAACCAAGTGTCCACGAACCTCATGAAATAGTAGGTTAATTTTGGTATATATGAGCAAAGGTTTGACTTTTTAATAATTTTCTGGGTATAGGTTCCAGGAGGTTGTTTATGTACTGAAAGGTTTATGGCTTCCCCAGAGAGGCTGAGGCATACCAGACCGGATAGTCTAAAGTCCTCCTCAGCACACACTCGCTGTGGGTCTGCACTCTTGAGAGCTGAAAAGACCACAGACAGCGCCAAAGCCGTTCAGCACCACGGACAGAGCCACAGCCGGACGTCATTGGCAGCAAAGCCTCTATTGACCCAAAGAATGAATGATGCAAGACCCACGACTGCCCAGAATCAGTGGGACAGGAAGTCAGAATCTGCAATAGACACAGATGGCTTTCCCTCCCCCCTCTTTTTGTGAAAAGAGTCCCAAGTGTTGCAATTGTCCTCACAGTGACATTTCCCCCATCCTGGGGCCTCTCGTCCCCTCTCCCTCCAACAGTGACGAAGAGGGTATTGAGCCGGGCAGTGGAGTACCCCAGTGACAGATTAGCACTGCCAACCACCGACACAAAACCATTTGGTGTGGGGAAATGATAGATGCTAACACTCATTTTAAACACAGGCAACTGAATTCCTGTAGACAGGCGCCACGGCTGGAATTTAGGGCACAGCTGCTAGGTTCAGATAAGGTGCAGAATCAGCCCAGCAAACCACGATGTTACTTAATAATGAAAATGTGGTGATTGATGCTGCTGTCTCGAGGATATAACTTCCCCATTTGGAGGTTTTCAGCTCCCAAATCATCCATTCCACCATTTCTTTCTTTCTTTTTTTGGAAAGGTGGTGTGTTTGGGGGGGGTGGTTGATAAAGGGCTGGGGTGCGGGCTGGCAACAGGAAGCTCATGATCCTAAAGAGGTAGAAAAAGTCCAAAGAGCTTAAAGAGCTTTTTGGAGAAAAAGTCCAAAGGAATTCAATTCTGGCAAGCTCACCTAGGACAGCAAGTTCAACACGGAAAACTGGGTTAGACCAGTTACCCTCAATATTTTTACGGTCAGAGGTTTCTTTTATTACCCCACCCCCATTTCTATGATGTCATAAAGGGCCAATCACAGTTTTTGATACAGAACTTCAACTTCCACCTCTCTCGGAGCTCCAGGGGAGAGGGACCATCCATCTACTGCCTCCTGAACAGCCCCCTGGAAGAAACCTCAGATTCGTGTATCCGAAACTAACGTGGGTTAGAATATCCAAACCTGCCCCTTTCCCCACTTTAGCAAGTGGCACTGCTCAAGGCCAGTACCTGGGCGTTATCCCAGACTCTGCCCCCATCTCCCATGTCCAGCATCCCAAACCTGCTATTTTTATCCCCCAGATCACTCTCTAAGAATTTACATACTCTTCTTTATCCTCACTGCTTTAAAATACCACACCCGTTTTCCCTAAATAGCCACCTGGCCTCTAGTCTTTCTCTCCAGGCCATCATCCACCCTGGCCACCAGAGTGATTTTCCTAAATGGAAATATACTATGTCACTCCTCTGATTAAAACTCAACATCCTATAGGCCTTCAATGTTCTATAGGACAAAGCCCAATTTCCTTACCTTAGTACCCCGAGCCTTTAGGATCTGGTCCCAGTGTGTCCCTCAGTTCCTCACACACTTTGCTGAAACCACATGAAATACACGCTCAGTTCTGCCGTTTTGCCTTTGCACGTGCTGTTCCCTCCGTCTTGCATATGCTCTCTCCCCTATGTCCACCTGAAAGGCATTCGTTCTTCAAGACTCAAGCCTTCAAGATTCAAATATTTCTCCCTTTGAGAAGACTTCCTTACCGTACCCCAACTCCTGACAACGTCAATTCCTCTTGTTTCTGTGCTATTGCAACTATGGTCACCCTGCATTGCGATGATAGGTTGCCATCATTGCCTCACTTGCTAGAACTGGGTTCGAATCCCTGTTCCACCAGTTGTCAGCTGTATTCCCTTTAGCAAATCATGTGCTCACTCTGGCCCTCAGTTTCTTCCTCTATACCACAGGGATAATAAGGGCACCTATCTCATCAGGTGATTGTGAGCGTCCATCATACACCTGGGAGCACAGTAGGAGCTTAGTAATTATTAATTCCCCAGTAGAGAAAAGTTGTTGATCTAGAGCCGATGGAAGACTTGGGAAGTGCATGTCTCAGATCAGCGCCCTAGGAGCAGAGCCCCGAAGAGCTTCTGTGCACAGGGTTTATTGAGGACGTGCTCTTAAGGAAAAGGAGAGAGGGAGGCAGAAGGGGAAAGTGAAGGGGACGGTAAGGTTGTTATTTCAGGTCAAGTCTGCCCTTGCCCTGATCCACAGGGGCCTCTGGAGAGTAAGTCGTACCACAGAATTGCTGCTGCCCTGAAACAGGAACTTGCCTTTGTACCCCATTGCAAGCCATCTGGCTGAGGGATGCTCCAGAGTGGGGTAACCTCCTAGAAGAGTGGACCCTGGTCAGCTGAGGGCAATTTTACAGAGAAGGAGCAGCTACTGAGGGGGCATTTGTCCCTACAGCAGCAGGGGGACAGGTGCACTGCCTGGAGGAGGGGGCATGAACAGGGAGCTACCAGGATCCACGCAGTCACAGGAGAGAGTTACTCCTTTAAGAGGGCTGAGAGCCTTGCGTGGAATGAAGGCAGAGTCAGGACTTTATAGCCATCTCAAGTGCGTTCATTTAAAAATTCATGTATTCATTCAAAATATATTTATTGAACATCTACTATGTTCCAGGGACTTTACTAGCCCCTGGACATACACCAGAGAGCAAAAAAATGGTGCCCTTAGGGACCTAGTAGGGGTGACAGGTGTCTAGTAGGGGTGACAGATATTTATCAAATGATTTATTTTCAAAGACAAAGGTCTCTGAGGAGAAGCACTCAGTTCTGTGCGGGTGCATACCAGAGGGAGTCAGCAGCCAGGGGCGGGGGTGAGGGAGGTCTTCCTGGAGACAGAGACTTTTGAGCGTAGACCTGAAGGAAAAGCATTTACCGGGAAGGAAGGGGCTCATTAGGTGGGGAAGGGGGATGTGTGGCCCTCTTCCTGCTTCTTTCTTGAAGTCCTGCTAACATATAAGGGAGTGCCACGCTTGAGTGTCAGTCATTTACACTTGAGTATGATTGAGATTTTAATTCCTTTCTGAGAATAGTTTGTTGAAGGGGAATGTAGAAAAAGCCCGGGGGGCGCTGAATGCTTCGGAGAAAAGCCATAAAATGGCAGGAAAGAGGAGTTGGGCAGAAAAGGTAGACGAGGGCTTTGAGACAAACTTGCTGATTCTGAATCTTGCAGCCACTGCCCCTCCCTCTCTCATGGCCTCTCTCCTCTCCCACAGGCTTGGAAGCTGGTGGGAAGAAGCTTGGCTTGGAGCCAGCCAAGTCCAGTGTCTGCCTTTTTTGAAGCCAGAGGTGGCAGCTGCCTGTACAACATGATCTAAATGCCCAACCCTACTCTGTCTGTCTCTGTCCAACCCTATTGTCCACAACCACTGGTCACTGCCTGAAACTCCTGCCATCAGCATCTCAAAGCCCAGGCTGGGAGTCCTAGGAGCTCCATTCTTAATTGGACTCTCTTCTTCTGACCTTGAGCATGTTCCTTGCATTCCCTGAACGTAAAGACAGGGTTGGATTCAACTCCCCCGATGTCCCTGCAGCCCTAGCTGTCTAGTGTTTTCTCCTCATCGCTGTTAACCTACTAAGGTTGCAAACTCACAGTGGTGATCTGGAGACCCCCAGGAGGTCTGGGGGATGCCTGAGCACCTGGAGCTCAGGCTGGGCCCTTTCCTTGGTCTTCTGGTTGGCAGAAGCTGTGGTCCACGAGTTGGGAGGGGGAAGGGCCCTGGAAGAGGCCCTCGGCCCCTTGTGACCCTTTAAACGCTGCCAAAATGACTCCTGCTCCCTAGATTGCTGCCTGCAGCTGTCAGACACGCGTCAAGGTCAGGGGTGTGCATCTGCCCCAGACACAGCAATAATGGCTTCTAATGGACTGTAAACAGGTGAAGTTTGCTGCAAAGACACTGCTGCTGCTGCTGCTGCTGCTGCTGCTCGAACAATAAAAGCACCTTTCTCCTTAACCCTCTCCTGGATTTTGATCCTGCTGTAACTACACTATCTCCAAACAGCGCCTTCTCCAAAGACATTTTTGCTTGGCAAGAGGTCATCTACACTTAACACTTAACAACAGGTCAAGAAGGAGGTTATTATTATGTGCACTTTACAGATGGGGAAACTGAGGCTCAGAGAGGGCAAGAGACTTACCTGAGCTTGCAGAGTTATGATATGGCACAGCCAGGACTATAACTTAAGGGTTGTCTGGTCCGCTAACCACTACCCTACCCTGCTTACAGCCCACTAATGATTGGTCCTGGACTTTGCTGGGAGACGTGAGACAGATAAAAAGTGACCTTGGAGCCCACAGGTCTAGACAGGAAAGTAAAGACCTTTGAATCGCATTGACTTGAATTCAGATCTTGATCTGCCTTTTAATTGCTGTGTGACCTTGGGCTCACTAATTAACCTCTCTGAGCCTCAGTTTCCTCATTTCTAAAACAGAGCAATAGGATGATTGTGAGCACTGAAAGAAATTAGGTGCATGAGACCGTGTGTGGTGGCTCACGCCTGTAATACTAGCACTTCGGGAGGCCGAGGCAGGCCGATTGCATTGCTCAAGGTCAGGAGTTTGAAATCAGCCTGAGCAAGAGCGAGACCCTGTCTCTACTAAAAAAATAGACAGAAATTAATTGGCCAACTAAAAATATATAGAAAAAATTAGCCGGGCATGGTGGTGCATGACTGTAGTCCCAGCTACTCAGGAGGATGAGGCAGGAGGATTGCTTGAGCCCAGGAGTTTGAGGTTGCTGTGGGCAAGGCTGATGCCACAGCACTCTAGCCCGGGCAACAGAGTGAGACTCTGTCTCAAAAAAAAAAAAAAGAAAAGAAAAGAAAAAAGAAACTAGGTGCATGAAATGCCTGGTACAGGGGTCTCAGTGAAGGTTAGTCCCCTCTCCTGCCCGCGTCCCCTTGAGTAAATCTGAGATGTTTGAGGCTTCCTAGAAGATGTGATCTTAGCCCTGGGGCTGCCAGGTGAAAAGCAAAGACCCAGGTCCCAAAGTCCACTGTCCTCTGGGAACCCTTGGGGATGCTGTCCTCAAGGTCGTCATGCATCAGACAGGCAGAGAGCGGCCCCTCTCTCCCTCCCTACTCCCCTGAGCCCTGCTCTGGCAGGCAGCAGAGAAGACGGTGAGGACCATAAACAAGGCCAACGAAGAAGTAGTAATTTCAGCCTGCGCGCTGGCCATTTCCCGTCATGCTGCTACTTTTAGTGCCTGGACAGGGGAGGTTGGATGGCTCCTCCTGTGGGCCGTTTGTTCTGAGCCTGTTAGATGCCAGGCAGCGGGGAGAGCAAGGGCGAGTAGGGGAGGAGTGAGCGGACCTCACCCCGCCCCACCTACCCTGCGCCCAGCACCGTGACCGCAGCCCTCTGCCCCAGGAGGGGAGCCGCCTCCTCTCGCACCAGCTTCCCCCGGTGGACCCCAGAAGAGCGATCTTCCCCCTCTACTGTGGACCTGCGCCCACCCGAGGCTCACGTTCCTGCCCTCATCCCCCTCCCGACTCTACTTCCCTCCAGAGCCCCTCTCACTGCCTGACATCCTTGATAATTTATTTACTTATTTTTTTGTTGTCTGTTTCTCCCCAGCAGACTGTGTCCCCTCACCAGGCTCCTGGAGGGCTGAGATTTGTGTCTGTTTTGTTTACGGCTCTGTTTCCAGCACCTAGGACAGTGCCCAGACATAGCAGGTGCTTTAAAAAGTATGGCATGCATTTGCCCACTGAGCCCCTCTTTGTTATCTCATGCTTCATTCAAAGCACGCTGATGCTAATGAGCGAACCTACCAGTTCTGGGCACTGGGTCAAATGTTGATGGAATCTAAGCGAACCACACAGCCCCCTCTACCTAAGTGGGGGGGAGCCATGGAGAAGCGGCACGACAGAGGAGTGACGATTGCTGAGTGGAGTCAGAATGCCTGGGCTTCCTTGCTCTGGCCTTGGGAGAGCGCCTGTGCCCCTGAGCCCCTGTTTCTCAGTCTGGCAGGTGGGGGTGGCCGAAGGGGGTGCAAGGAGGCAGGGAGAGCGGGCATTCGAATGTGCTTCAGCGCAGTGCCACATTCTGGTGGCGCTCACAGTGATGGCCACCCACCTCCGATCACCACTGCACACAGCTCAGCCTGGAAGCCAGTGCTCTGAGGAGGAAGAAACCACGAGCTGAAGGGAGGCTTTCAGAACCTGTCCTGGGGGTGCTAGGGGTGGGGGAGCCATGGAAGGGGTTTGAGCAGGGGTGGGGCATGACAGACTCTGGGATTTCACGTGTCTGCCTTGAGATGGCTTGGAAGTGGGTACAGGGGCAGGGAAGTTTGCTCAAAGGAGGCGATAGTCCAGGTGGGAGGTGCTTAGACAGAATGTCGGGGGCAGCTGGGGGCTGGCAGTGGCACCCAGACCCAGACTCCCTGCTGATGGGCACAGGTCACCTGGTTGTTCACCCTGACATCCACTTCTGACCCCCAGGAGGATTCCAGGGAAGGGAAGGGGAAGGGAAACTCGGGGCCTATGTCCCCTGCCCCTCCTGAAATATCCCCAGATCCCCAACCAGATCCCCAGCAGGTGGGAATCGCCAGATCCCCAACCATCCACCCAACAGGTGGGAATCCCATCTCCTCCCCCACAGTGGCATGACCTTGAGCAAGTCACTTGCCCTTCTGGGTGGGCCTCTTTATCTGAGTCGCCAAGAAGGCTGAGAGGAGAACCCCAGCGCCCCTACTCTGCATCCGTCCCTGCTCACCGGGGAAAACGCCTCTCCTCCTGGGCAGTGGTGGGAATTGTAGGTGAAGCTTCCAGAAGGAGCCTGGTGACCAGAGGGGGCTCCATCGTCATCCTCCAGGCCTTTCCTCTGCCTCCTTTCCCCAGCACTCCCAGGAGGTCTGCTCTGTTTTCACCTCTGCTCTGCAGCCCCTGGCCAGGAGAGCACGCTCACACGCACGGGACCCCATGGTCCCGGCAGCACCTGCAGCCCGTTACCCTACGTGCTGCTCGGTACTAGGGAAGCTATGAGCTCCTTTGCAGGGATGAGGAAACAGGTGCAGAGAAGTTAAGCAACTCTGCCAAGGTCACATAGGATTCAAACCCAGGACCGTTGCGTCCAAGCCCAAAGTGTTTCCCCTTCAGCGTCGCCACCTCCCCAAGCAGGTGGGCTTCCTGAGGGCAGGGCCATCTTTTACGATTTGATTCTCCAAACCAGCTCCCCCAAAGTGTGTGCGTGGACAGGTGGAAGGTGCCACCAGGATCCACCGGGAATTCATTCCTTGATACCCATTATGTGACACACTCTGCACATTCCTCACACTGACAGACTGCATGGGCTGGGACTCCACAGATGCAGAAAATGAGGCTCAGGGGCCTGCCATCTCCAGAGGGGCAGAGCTGAGATGTGAGCCCACGGCTGCCTGAATCTGTGGGCCCAGCTCTTCCTCTGTGGGTGGCTGGTGGCTGGGCTCAGTGGGAGGGGACACAGGGCAGGCACAGGCTGTGCACACAGGCCTGGTCTGAGTCAGGTCTCTGGCTGGGGTCAGGGTCTGAGCTAGACCAGTGTCCTTGGGTCACGGCCCAGTTGGCTTCTGCCCTTTGTCCTTGAAGCCCTCTTCCCAGCAAGCTTCCTCACCAGCCTTCCTCTGACTTCTCCAAGCACAGGACTGCCCTCTGGGCTGCCAGCAGGTGCCTGCTGTCACACTGCAAGGCCCTTCTCTGGAACCTAGAGTGGAGCTTGGGGACAAAGACCCATGAGGACACAGGCCCTGTCTGAGTTTCTCTTAGTCCTGACCTAAACCTCTTTGTGCTACTGACTTGACCATACTGACTCCTTGCCAGGCCAAGTAGGTAGGAAGGTGGGATGGAAAACGCTCAGTGCCTGGGTTGGGCACAATGGAGTTCAAATCCTGCTCTCACTGTTCCCTTCCTGAGGGCCTTCAGAAAAGCCACTTTACCTCTCTGAGTCCTTATTTTCACTCAGCTGTTATATGGGGCCAATTCTTCCTCAGGTAGCATTATGCCCATTTTATAGATCAGGACACTGAGGCCCAGAGGAGGATTGAAATGCTGGAACCAGACAGTCTAGTTCCAGGGCCTAAGATGCTCTTGTCTTCTATCTTAAACTACGTATCGTGGCAACCTCACGGCCTGTGGAGTTGGACCAACCTGGGTTTTCATCTCAGCTTCATAGTTCATTGATTTTGTGGTCCAAGGCAAGTCCCTTTCCTTCTCTGAACTTCTGTTTCCTCACACAGGATTTCAAGTCCCAGCTCTGCCCCTTTCTCATTCTGTGGCCTTGGGAAAGTCACTTTACCTCTTTGACTCTGTTTCTTTATTTGTAAAATGAGGTAAAATACAAGCCACTTAGAACTGAAAGACAATGAAAGTATGTTATATCCAAAATGACAGCATGCAGACAAAATCACATTCAGAGGAAAATTTATAGCCTTCAATGCACTTGTGAGAAAGCGAGATTGATTAAAAATAAATTAATTAAAATTTCAACTCAAGATACTAGAAATACTACAAAATAGATTAAAAGAAAATGGAAGGAATTGAAAAAGATAAAAGCAGAAATTAGTGAATCAGAAAATGAAAGCAAAGGCTAGTCATGGTGGCTCAGGCCTATAATCATAGCACTTTGGGATGTGGAGGAGGGAGGATTGCTTGAGGCTAGGAGTCCAAGGCTGCAGTGAGCTACGATGGTGCCACTGCATTCCAGCCTGGGCAATTGAGGGAGACCACATCTCTTAAAAAAAAAAAAGAAAAGAAAAAATAAAGAAATGGAGATAATCCCTACAACACAGAGTTGTGGCAAGAATTAAATAAGATCATTCATTTGCTCAAGAAAAATGCCTAACACATACTATAATGTATGTCACACACTGTACTCCAGGCACTGTGGCAGGGCTATAGCAGTGAGCAAAACTCACAGTCCTGCCCTTGTGGAGCTTTCAGTTTAAAGAGAGAGGCAGATACGCAGGCAAATGCATACAACGTTCAGTGAAATCAGGAGGAAGCAAACAGCATGGCAGGAGTCCAGCGAGGGGCACTGACCCATCCCGGGGAGCAGGGACTGTCCTCCAGATGGGGGTATGTCAGGTGGACACAAAGGAGGAGCAGGGTTGTTGCAAGTGTTCCTGGCCGTGAAAATAGTACATACCAGAGTCTGATGCAAGACAAGTTGTGCCAAGGTGGAGACAATGCAAACACTCCTGACATTTGCTGAGCACTTCCAACAGCTCTGCGAGGAAAGGGCCTACGATCATCTCCATTCTACAGCTGAGGAAATTGAGGGTCAGAGAGGTTCATTAACTCGCCTCAGATGCTTCAGCAAGGAAAGTGTGTGCACCTTACAGGGAGGTGCAACCCCAGGCAGCAAGAATTAGGGGGAAAGGAAGTGAGACTGAGAAGGAGAGAAGGGAACACAATGTGATCTGCTTCTGAGCTGGCCACAGAATGTATCTTTTTGAGCTAATGCAACTGGGGGCTGCGTCACCTGGGGAGGCAGATACACAAGCCACGTGGAACCTCCATTCTTCTTTTTTCTTTAATTTGGAACAGTCCATTTGTCTGCAGCTCCTGGCTGTCTCTTGACTGTTAAAGTTCCCGATTTGTTCCAAGGGGTGCTGTTACGTGGCCCCTTCAGGAAGCCACTAGGGAAGCCAGATCCTTGGCCCTAAGCATGGTGCTTTAGCTCAGTGCAAAAGTGGTGGAAAGAGCCAGGGCCTCCCTCAGATCAGCTTGGACCCGGGTGTCAGCTGCTGTAGCTTGGCAGGCTTGATGGAGGCCATGCTGAAAGTTGGTCCTCACTCGGGGGAAAACTGAGGCAGCTGGTCTGGAAGAGGAACAAAGGGCAGAGGCTGGACTCTCCACTGAGCAAGAGGGAACAGGTTGGGTAGAGCCAGTCTGGGAAGATGCATAAACCTGGTCTGGCGCACCAGGTCTGTCTGATTCCGGAACTTAATGCAGAGTGGCCAGAGCTGAGGCTGGATAGGTGGTCAGTGGCCAGAGCCCAGATGCCCTCTTGGCTGACTGTGACATGGAACTTTCGCTACAGGACAATGGGGAGCTGTGGAAGGATTCTCAGCACCGAGAACAACTGGGGAAAAGCTAGATCTCACTGGCAGGAGGAGGCCAGTGACTTCCGATTGGCAGCGAGTAGGGGCTGCCCCATCGCCGCACCCCTGCAACCCCAGGTCCGGGGGCTGGCAGCTGAGTGCTACCCATGGCAACTGCTGTGCGCATCCTTCAGCGTGACATTGGAACATCACCGGGGGAGTGGAGGGTGACGGAGCACCATCCGGGGCGGTAATGGCTCCAGCGCCGGGAGGAAAATGACATAAATAATATCCCATTAGAGGCGCCGAGCTGCTCTGCTGAGTGCCTTGTTTTGCTGGCAACATTATGGGCTTCATAAACAGACTCATTTATTTTCCAGTCCTTGCTCTGGCGGCGGCGGTGGGAGGTGCCCGAGAAGGTGACTGGGGCTGCAGAGGCCATGAGGGGCAGGAACAGCAGGGTCCACGCCTGGCCCTGGCAGCCGAGGGCACTACAGTCCAGCCACCAAGCCTCTGCTCGCATGCACCGGGCCTGCCTGCCTGGTGCCACCTCCAGGCTTTTGCCCGGCTCCCTGCCGCCACCTAGAATGCTCGCCCCAGCTCAGTCTTTAGAAACCACACTGCTTTGGGGGCCCAGCTCCCATGCATCCCTCTCCACACAGCCGTCCTAATTCCCCATTCTCGTGTGACCTTGAGTCCCCTTTAGCTCCAGCGAGGCAGCCTGGCATACCAGAGGGCATCCTGGGGACAGACAGATCTGGATTCAAATCCTGTCCTGGTGATCACAAGCCTGGTGACCTTGCCTAAGTCCCCGGACCTCTCCAAGCCTTGGTTTCCTCTTGTGAGAGGCAGGGATGATTGTATCTTACAGGCTTGTTGTGAGAGGTTTCTTCTAGGCCTGTCTGGAACACAGTTGATTTCCATCAATCATTGCCCTTCTTGTCCCCTTTGCTTTGTACACAGAAACTTGGGTTCTCCTCTCCCCGAAGGGACAATTGATTTTCCCGTCTCTGTCCCTCCTGGAGTCCAGCCTTGGACCTTGTGCGTGGCAGGTGCTCCAGGCAGGCGTGAGGGTAGAGCTAGAGGAGCTCCGCGTCAGGAATATGGGGCCTGGGGCTTGTCCCAGTTTGACCATTGATGAGCTGGGTGACTTAGGCAAGTTCCTTCCCCTCTCTGGGACTCTCTTCCTCCAAGGGTAAAACAAAAGGTTAAATAAAGAACACGCGGTCCCTCTCACCTCCCACTGCCAAGAACTCCAGGCCAGTGCTCCATCCTTTTACCTGCAAGGAGAGAGGTTCTGCCTTTTAGGTCAGAGAGTCAGACTAAGATCCTGCCCTGCTGTGTGGCCTTGGACAAGGACTGAACATCTCTGAGTCTCAGTTTCTTTGTCTGCAAAATAGGGATCATCTAGCCTGCTTTACAAGGCAGGTGTAATAATTTAGAGGAATTATTCACTCAGCGGTATTTACTGAACACTTATTATGTGCCAGGCACTGCTCACTGTTGAGGACACAGTGGTGAAGAAGACCATGAGCACTCTTCCTCTTCCCAGAGAGAGAGAGAAACCAGCCACCCCATAAATAACTGTGTCATTACCAACTGTGACATATGCTTTAAAGAAAAAATAAAATGGAACTACAGGTCCCTGGAACTACAGGGACTAGTGCTACTAATCAGGGAGGGCTTCCCTGAGGAGATGGTACATGAGCCGAGATCTTGTTCTGATTATTTATTGCTTATAACAAATGAACCTAGTGGCTTAAAACTACAACAAATTGTCGTTACTCATGATTTCTGTGGATCAAGGATTGGGAAGGGCTGTGGTGAGCGGCTCTGACTTGGGGTCTCCCACAAGGTTTCAGTCAGACGGTGGCTGGGGCTGGGGCAGCAGGGAGCTCTCTGTCCCTCTCTGCAGGTGACCTTGGGCATCTGCATGTGGCCTCCTCAGGGCAAGGCGCCCTCAGGACAGTAACGCTACTTACCTGCTGGCTTAGGGCTCCAGAGCCAGTGTCCTTGGCCTCACCTCGGAAGTGTCCCAGCGTCACTGACGCTGCATCCTATTGGTTGCAAGCAAGTCATAGCCTGCCCCAAACAAGGGGAAGGGACATAGGCCCCACCTCTCCCTGGGAGGAGTGTCAAGGTCTTATTTTACGAAGAACACAGTAGGCTGAGAGGTGTTTTTGTGACTACCTTTGGAAACTACCTTCTGCCCTAGATCTGTAGGGTGAGCAGGAGTTAAATCAGGGGAGAAGGGAGAAAAGAGATTCCAGGCAGAGGGACAGCTGGTGCAAAGGCCTGGGGGTGGAAGAAAGCGTCTGGCTTAGCACTGAGGAAGCGCTCAGGGACACAGTGGGGAGGAAGATGAAAAGCCACGATGGCCGGAGCTTACGTTCTAGTGGGAGAGTCAGACGATAAATACATACACAAATAAATGACCGACGTAACTCCAGGTTGTAATCATGCCAGGAAGGGAATACACTGGGTGCTGTGACAGTGAGGCTGGGGGCTGGGGTACTGTTTCAGTCTGGCAAGACCTTTCTGAGGAGGTGACAATTGAGCTGAGATCCGTGGGTGAGAGGGAGCTGGACAGTCACGCAAAGGAATGGGGAAGAGTGTTCCCATCCGAGGGAACAGCATGTGCAAAGGCCAAGAGGTGGGAAAGGGCTTAGCAGTGTGGCTGGACTTGTTGAGCAAATGAGCAAAGAGGCCTGATTTTGCAGGACCCTGACAAGGAGCTTGGATTTGTAAGTGTGACAGGAAGCCACCGGGGGGTTTTAAGCAAGGGAGTAGCATGATCTTGTTTTGTAATAAAGACTCTTCCGGCTGCTGTGGCACTGAATCCTGGCTATGATGCCTGACTTCTGCTCCTGGTGGTACCATGAATGTGCTGTGTGACCATGGGCTACTCACATAACCTCTCTGAGCTGTAAAATGTGAAGAATGGCATGTAGGGGGCAGGAAAGGAAGTAGGGAGCCCAGGGAGGAGGCTGTAGCATCATCCAGGCAGAGATGAGGGTGGCCTGAACCAGAGTGGTCACAGTGCAGATGTTGGTGAGAAAAAGACAGGATCATGACGGACTGGGAGATAGACTAATAGAACCTAGCGATTGGATATGTGGCATGAGGAGAAAAAGAATAATGTGACTCCCAGGTTTCTGGCAAAGTTTAATCTCATTTTACAGTTCAGAGAAGTTAAGTGACTAGCCCATGGTCACACAGCACATCTGTGGCACCACTAGGAACAGAAACCAGGCATCAGGCTCAGAATTCAGTGCCACCCTCTGGGCCAATCCTGAGTCTAGGAGTGCTGCTGCCACTCTGCATCTCCCCCCACCCACAACCTCCCTTCTTTCCTCCTGGGACGCTGGTGGCTCCGGCTGATGCAGGCCTAGCAGGTATGCCTCACCAAGCTGTCGGCGTGATGAACAGCCTCCCTTGGCTGAGCAGATAACGGTACACATACAGGTCAGGGGGGTGCCATGTAGCCCATCCATCAGGCTCGAGAGTGGGCGGAGGGCTGGCACACCCTCTTGCCTGTTATCTGCCACAAATGTGTTTTCCCCCCAAGGTTAACAGGAAGAGTGACGGCCCGGCTCCTGACATCAGCAGGCCTGGTGCTCGCGGGAGCAGGCATGCCCTCCCTGCCACCCTCCCCCAGCCTCTGAAGACTCCTGCCAGCCTTCCCCAGGAGCCGGGCGTGGGTGCAGAGACGCTTCCAGCCACAGAGCTGACGCTTCCAGCCACAGAGCTGCAGACTCCTCCAGCCTTGAGCACTGACCCTTCGAAACTTAGCTGTGCAGAGTCCTCAATTCCTTGGGGTAGGATTGTGCAGTGGTTAAAAACATGGACCCTGGATCCTGCCCAGGTGCGTGGGTTCAAATCCCAGTTCTGCCACTTACTAGCTGCGTTATCTAAAGCAAACAACTTAACAACTCTGTGCCTCATTACGAGGATGGCAATAATATCTACACCAGGGGTGGCTGTGGGGACTAAAGGAGCTAATCTTTGTAAAGTAGTTAAAACAATGCCTGGCACATAGTCTATTGTTCATACTGGTAGGAACATAGAGTTCTCAAAGACACAGAGTCTTAAATTCTAAGTCTTAGAGACACAGAACCTTAAAACTCTTGAATCTTCTTCGGGCCACAGACTTTCAGAATCTTGCTGGTTTAGACGGTTACCGTCGTACCTGCAGCCGACGCGTGGCTTGGCAGGGCTCTAACTCCGTCGTAGCCCCGTCCCCTCTTGCCCATTTCTTTCACACGGATAACTGCTAGTTTCCCAATCTCAGGCAAAGTGTCCTGCAAATAGAGCGTCAAGCCAGGTTGTCATCCCCACATAGAAATCCTCGAGCATCTGCTGCAAAGCACCTCATTGTCTTTGCATATCCAGCTACCTAACTATCCACCCAGTCCATCCGTCGGTCCATCCGACCATCCACCTATTCCATCCATCACATCCTCACATCTGTCAATCAACCTACTGTCTATCCATCTATATACATTCTCTCACCCCCCACCCATCTACTCATCCAGCCATTCTTCCATCTCTCCATTTTTTCATCCACTCATTGATCTGTACTCCCACCCCTCATCTGTCCATCCCCTCATATTGGTCCATCCCTCCTCCCTCCCATCAAAATCTATTAACATCTATCCTCTCTTTTCTCTCTCTCTCCTTCCTTCCTTTCTTCCTTCTTCTTTCCTTTTATTTTCTGACCCATCCATCCGTCTATCTATCCATTCACACAACACTTATTAAACATCTATTGCATACAAAGTACTGGGTTGGGCTTCAGAAAGGGGTATGTTCCTCGGTTCCAGTTTCTACCTTCCCGGAGCCCCCAGTCCAGCAGGCCAGAGAAGACACCGACACAAAGCAGCCAACACAAGATCGATGTGTTCGGCAGAGATAAAACGCCGTGCAGTGACAGACAGAGAATTCTCCTTCCTGCTGGGGCTTCTGGGGCAGCTTCACAGGGGAGATGTTATTTGATTAGGATCTGGAAAGACCTTGTCTTGATGACATCACAAGTGGCTATGTGTATCAGGGGACTGGGAGGAAGAAAAGTTTGGGGAGCCTTAAATACCCCAGCTGGATGTCCCACTGGATGACCTGCTTGCACACCTCCAGGGCTGAGAAGCTCACTACAAGACAAGGAAAAAGGCCTCGAGAACTCCACCGTGCTCCAGGAGTTTAAAGGCACAGAGGGCTCTTCTCAGTCTTCCTGACTCCCAGGGACTGTCTATTACTGTTATCTGGGGGTGGGGTAGCACTCTGGACCTAGCGTGTCACATCCCACTTCCCATTTATTAATGGTATGACCTGGGACTGGTTACTTCACCTCCTTCCGACTCAGTTTACTCATCAATAAGATGGTGATAGTAATCACAGTACCTCTCATAGGACTGTTACAAGGATTAAATGAGCTAATACATTCATGATGCCTAGTAAGTGTTTATTAAACAGTTGCTGTGACTATTATATTTTAGGAGATTGTGTCAGTCAGAGCTGCACCAGGCAGCTCACCGGAGAGCATGAATCCAAGAAAACAGTCACAGTGGTTTGGACGAGCTGAAAGTGCGGCCGCTGAGAGCTGATCAACAGCAGGAAGACACTGCAGCCTGTGTCCACCAGCACAGCACTCCCAAGGCATCGTCTACAGACTCGTGAGCGCTGCAGCATGCGAACAGGAGGCTGCAGGGTAAAGAAAACCAAGACCGAGGGACCAAGAGAGAAAGTGATGTGACAAGAGCCCTGGAGCTGGGGCTGCCTAGAAGGAGCTGGAAGCACAGAGCGAGGGACCATCTGCAGGACCAGGAACCAGGGAGGAGATGCAGCTGCTGTGGATGGGGTTCTAAGTAGAGAGAGCAGAAAAAAGACCCTGGCTTCCCCCTCTTTCCTGCCCTGCAATCTGCACGTGCTAGCATCAGGCGGGACAAATCAGAGACCACGCGGCCTCCTCTTACAGCGCCCAGAGCCCAGAACACCATTTCGCAGAGAATGTTCCTCTAGATACTGTCCTGCAAGATACTTCCTGAAAGGTTCTTAGGCAAATCAGTTTGGAGATGCTACGTGCAAGAACTCCCTCCTGCAGGTCTGCCGGGCACGTTACCTTGTGGAAGACAAGCAGCAGCATAGTGGTTAAAAGCCCAGACTCTGTAGTCAGGCTTGGGCCTCTCAACTACCAAATGGAAATTGTAACAATATGTACTTCACGTTTATTCAGTCGTTAATTTATTCATCAATTGAGTATACACAGTGTGTCAGACTCGGGGGATACACAGGCAAACGAGACAGACACGGTGCCTGTCCTCAAGAAGCCTACATTCCAGTGGAACAGAACCCAGTGAGCTAATGAACGTAAAGTGCTTAGCACAGTGCCTGGCACATAGTAAATGCACAATAAATGCTACCTTTAGAGGCTCTGAGAAGTGCCGCAACACTTAGACACCTCTAACCCAGAGCTTTCCAAACATACTCGGCCATGAACTCTCCCTTTCCCCACCCTTCTGCAGTACCTGCAGCATTCGTTGGCCCATAGAAGATGCCTTAAAATGCTAGATTGGTGGATACGGTCTGTACATACACTCATAGAGACACGGAAAGATGCAAATATCAACTACTTTTGGTGGATAGTGAAATATTCATAGAGCTGTTAGAAAATGAGAATAGCTCATGTCTTGTTTCACTTTAGAATGACCACATTTTGTATAAATCTTGTCTCGCAATGGAGTTCACTTTGATGAGTTCTCTCTGCACGCTATGGGAGTCATTAATTCACTCCTTCACTCAACAGGCATTTATGGCAGCTCCCTCCATTCGGAACTGCGTGCTTGGCACTGGGGATGCAGAGCTCTCTGGCCTGTAAGGAGATCATGTAATGCAAGGCACAGGATCAGGACACGGCCCGTGTATTGTGGCAGCCTGTAACCATCGGGGAAGGCTTCCAGGAAGAGGTGGTACCTGAATTGAGTCTTTTTTTTTTTTTTTGAGACAGAGTCTTACTCTGCCCGGGCTAGAGTGCCATGGCGTCAGCCTGGTTCACAGCAACCTCAAACTCCTGAGCTCAAGCAATCCTCCTGCCTCAGCCTCGAGTAGCTGGGACTCCAGGCATGTGCCACCATGCCCGGCTAATTTTTTCAATCTAGTTTTAGTTGTTCAGCTAATTTCTTTCTATTTTTGGTAGAGATGGGCGTCTCAGTCTTGCTCAGGCTGGTCTTGAACTCCTGAGCTCAAATGATCCGCCCGCCTTGGCCTCTCAGAATGCTAGGATTACAGGTGTGAGCCACCGCGCCTGGCCCTGAATTGAGTCTTAAAAGGTGAATAGTTGACCAGGAAAGATGGCCCAATAGGTACAGGTATTCTGGGAACCAGCATGGTCTTGGCCCTGACTCGTGGTCGATCAGAGGCCCAAGAAGGGGGAAGATACGAATGAAGATGCTCTGGCCCCCAGTGGTCACTTCTCCACTTGTCTTGGGGGCTGAGGGCCATGGGAGGAGCACTGGGCTGGGAGTCAGACAAGCCCTGAGAGCAAGCCCAGCCTCCCCACCGCCTCCCCATGCACTAGCCCATGACCTTGAGTACCTCGCTCCTCCTCTCTGGGCCTTGGCTTTCTCCTTGGTAAACTGGGGATAGCTGTGAAGAACCAGGGAGATGACAGACTGAGGAAGTGCTTTGTAAACTGTTAAGTGCTTTGTAAACTGCTGAGCCCTGTGTACACTGTAAAGGCCTACGTTGTATACAACACATTAGCTGCATGTCTTAGCTCAGGGCCCCGCTCACGATAGGGGCAGAAAGAATTGCAGAACCAAATTATCCTGCCACCTTTTGAGCTCTGTTCCTATGGCTCTTGAAATCGTTTTGGGTCTTCCTGAGGTCCCTTATTAATATGCCAACACTCTGAGAGGTGTTAATCCTTATTAGCTAATGCCTTAGTGCTGGCACTTTCATTAGCAGTTAACACCTTTAGTTAGCAGCTAACTCCTTAACAGGAATCCGCTGGCATTCAGCTGCGAGAACCTTCAGGAATGGAGCCAGGAAGGACTCCTGCTGGTCCTGGGGCACAGAGGGGAGAAGGGAACTCTGAGAGAAGAAAAGATTGTCCAGGAGAGACATCTCTGACACAGCTATTTTGCCAAAGGAAAATTCCATTGCTTTTCTGCTAGACGGAGCCCCCAGAGAGCAGTGTCCTGAATCATCCCTGCCATCTTCCCCAGCACAGCGGCCTTGGGCAAACGACTTAACCATTATGAGCCTCAGTTTCCTCCTCTGTTAAATGGGGACACTCAATCGTCCCTCCTGGGGTCACCGTGGCTAATGCCCTGCTTCTCAAACTTGCTGTGTATTTGTGGGTGGTATAGAAACAGTTTTCACTTCCGCAGTGACGCATTTGTATCTGTCAGCTTAAATAAAGTTATGCTGCGGTAACAAACAACCTTCTCTCAAGTCCCAGCGGCTCTCAGCAGTAAGGGTTTGTCTTCTGCTTGTGCTACATGCCCATCACGGGTCTGCTTTAGTCTGCCCCGGGTCATCATTCTGAGAACCAAGCTGAAGGGGCAGCACCTGCCTAGAACCCGCTGCGTACGTGGCAGCAGAAGGAACAACGGCAGAACCACACGATGGCTCTTAAAGCTCCCATTCCAAAGCGGCACACGACAGTTCTGCTCACGTTTCCTTGGCCAAAGCAAGTCACGCCACCAAACCTGATGGCGGTGCGTGAGGTGGGAAGTATAATCCTTTGCAAGGAAGCAGCCAGTAAGGAGGGGCAGCGAGTGTTTTCGAATAGTAATGCCATCTAGTGCAGCGTTTATTTTGATGTGTATTAGAAAAATAAGTCCTGGCATAGTGGCTCACGCCTGTAATCCCAGCACTTTGAGAGGCTGAGGTGGGAGGATCGCTTGAGGCCAGGAGTTTGAGACCAGCCTGAGCACAAGTGAGACCCGGTCTCTACAAAAAAATAGAAAAAACTAGGCGAATGTGGTGGTGTGCAGCTGTAGTCCCAACTACTCGGAGGCTGAGGCAGGAGGATTGCTTGAGCCCAGGAGTTTGAGGCTGCAGTGAGCTATGATTACGCCCTGCATTCTAGCCCTGGCAACGGAGCAAGACCCTCTCTCAAAAAAAACAAAAAACAAAAAACATATGTATGTATCTATGCATATATAAATATATATATAGAGAGAGAATGATAAAGCAAATGAGGCAAAATGTATACATCTGGCAGGTTTCGGTAAAGAGTGTGTGGACGTTCTCTACAACTTTTCCATAGAGTTTGAAATCATGTTACAATAAAAAGTTCCATATATATGTAATGTAACATATCTAACCATGATGCCGTGGGTCTGACTGCTAAAGGTGAGGCAAATGTAGAGAGACTAAAAACTAGTTGAACTAAATTAAAGACTATTAAGCAACAGTAGCCGGGTAGGACATCTGGGGAAGTAGGACTTGAAGGAGAGGTGGCTGGGGCACCGACGAGGGATTTGGTGTTCCTCACACCCCACCAGGAGGTCTTCTGGCTGGCAGCCCCCTTCTCATTCATTCATCCTACCCCTAGTTATTGGGCACCCGTGTGCCAGGCCCCTGCGGGAAACTGAGGCTGCAACAGTGAATAACACAGACACAGGCCCTTCCTCGAGCAGCTCCCAGAGTCACAAAGGTGTCAGAGTAGAAAGACACATAGCAAGTGGCCCAGGGAACCCAGTGCGAGCTGGAGATGTCAGCGCAGGGAGAGACGGGCTGTCTAGTAGCTTCCCACGGGCAGTCGGCATGGGGCAAGCCACCTCACACCCTGTGCTGCTTATTTTCCTAACAGGGATCACGCATGTCCCTGGGTCTATATGACAGTGTCCTAGGTGAGCGTGGGGGTAAGGAGCAGATAGACAAAGTCACGAGTATACACTGCACACCTTCCTGGAATGCTTATTTGATGCCAAGTTTTGTTGTCACGGGTGTTGAAGAACCTATGATTATATTAAAAGCAACAGGACTGGGAAGGGGCACGAGAGAATTTTTTAGGATGATAAAAATGTCTATTTTCTTGACCACGGCTACATAGGTGTATACATTTCCAAACTCACCAAAATGTGCACTTAAAATGGGTGCATTTTATCATACGTAAGTTATAACTGAATAAAGTAGATTTACCAAAAAAATAATAAAAAGAAAGGAGTATAAAGGAGTATAAAGATTAGGCATTATTTTGGAGACTCAGAGAGGTTGAGTAACTCCCCCGAGATCACAAAGCTACCGAGGGTGGAGCAGGGCATGAGACGGGCTCTGCCTGCTTCTGGAACTGGCGCGTTCGCTGGATGAATACCTGCCTTTCATTCACTGCCATAACCACGAGCAGCCCCTGGTTTGAAAAGCAACACTATCACACAGTACGAAATCTCGCCCGGCCATACGGACTTCAGACTTAGAAGGTCATTACGTGGTTACAGAGCTCTGCCTCCTTCCTGCCCTGCCACCTGACACACAGATGGCCTTGTCTTGACCCCTGGCCCCTTGAGGGTCACCCTGGAAACTTCCATCTATTCTTGCGCCAGTCAAGCCTCCCTCTCCCTCACCCTCTCTCTCCTCCTTCCCGCCCTGGCCATGGGGTTTCTGAGGCTCTGCCACCTTGTCATACCCCAGCTAAATGTCCTCGTGTTGTCCTTGCTATTCATTCTTCCACAGTCTGGGGGGCTAGGAGAGGATCCTTTGATCTGGATGGGAGGCAGGGACCAGTTTAGAGGGTTTATAATTGATTCACTTTATAGATGAGGAAAGAAGGCTCAGAGAGGTACGGGACCTGCCTACGGTCACACAGTAGGGTTAGAGCCTGAACCCACCCAGTGGATTCATTCCAGACCCTGGGTCTTTACCCCGGAAGACAGGAGGAGGCTAAGTTATGGGGCTGGGGAAAGGGAGGAGGCAGAGGGTGTGAGAAGTCCCTTTCAAACTCCCCCCACTCTAGAACCAGCTCTGCTCTGTCAATGGCTGAGCAAACCCCAGTCCCTGAAGGGACAGGGCTGCCAGGGCCTCTTGCCGAGTGACTGCAGACCACATTTTTCTTAATCTAAATTGAAAACTGCTCAAGTAGAAAAATCATTTCACTGCTTCATCTCAGAAAGGGAAAAAAGAAAGGAGAAGGGAGGGGTGGTGGGGGTGGGGCGGGAAGGGGATGCCAGAAGGAAAGGCCGTGGCTGCAGAGGGCCAGGTCCCCGCCTGCCCTGAGCTGGGCACTGGCTGTGCCCCAGCCCTGCGCCATCTGGCTGCCCCCAGCCCCAGGGCGGGAGGGGTGGGTCTGCCTGGCTGCTGTGCTGTTGGTTGTCTGTACTGGGAGCTCTGCTGTGCACCCGCAGACCCTCGGCTGGCCGGTCCGGCTCCTCCCGGGCCGATCCAACACTGTCAGAGGTAGCTCCTGTCCTCAAGGTGCTTCTGGTTGCTCCCTCCCCCACTTCCTCTTGCATTCGTTCCTTCCTTCAACAAATATTTATTGACCATCTACCACTGTCTAGCACTGCTCCAGAAGCTGGGAATATAAAAATAGCCCTTGCCCTCCTGGAATGCACTGTCTAGCAGGGAAGACAAATTATCAAATAAATAGAGAATAACAAACTGAATTCAGCTCCAAAGGAACGGAAAGAGTGGGATGAGTGATTATTCTACAGGCAGGGGTGGGAAATGTGACTCAGGCGGGGCAGTCAGGCAGGGTCTCCTGGAGGAAGTGCTATTTCAGCAAAGACACAAAGGGTAGACAGGAATTATCCAGGCAAAGGCAGAGGCGGGGTCAGTGGTGGGAGTGGGATGGCACCCTCAGGACAGAGGGACGTCCTGGAGAGGGTAGACCCTTAAGCCAGGCCGATTGGGTTCAAATCCCAGTTCCGCCAGGAGCCAGATGTGTGATCTTGGACAAGCTATTAAGCTCTCTTGTGTCTCGATTTCCTCATTTGCAAACATAGGATTATTACGAGGATTAAGTGGGTTTCCATATGTAATATGTTTAGAATGGTGCCTGGCACAGGATGTTTAGCTAAGCACGGAAACAAAAAGCCCCGGCTTGTGCAAAGGCCCCAGGGCAGGGAACTATAAAGCGAGTCATGGAAGAAAGGTCTGTGAACAAGCTTTACCCCAGGGCAGACACAAACTGGGTGCACACCGTGGAAATTTATGGTGTGCCGCAGAAAGAATGCAGGCTGAATTTCCATGTCTGCCAGGTAATCATAGCACAGCCGTGCTGGCACCTCTCTTCGCATAATCCCTACAACCAGGGGGAGTAGACATGGGTATCCCCACTTTACAGATGCGCAAACTGAGGCCCAGAGAGGCCAAATGACTAATCCAAAGTCACACAGCTGGGGTTGAGCCCAGGTTTGGCTAACTCCAGAGCCCATGTACCTTACCAGGGTGCTCTACTGCCTCAATCCTGGAACGTGACAGAAATGGCATCTGTGTTTGACTGTTTGTGGAGCACATGCTGTGTGTTGGATCCGGGGCAAGGCATGCCATGCAGGAAGCAATTTGTCAGATGCAGCTTAGGCAGGGCCGTCATCTAAACTGAGTCACTTTGGGCAGTGAAAGGTGCACTGTTGATACCAGGACAGCATGTGTAAAGTGGGCGCTAAGCATAGGGACAGGTGATTCCGAGCATGGAGTCAGGTAGGCCTGGTTGGCTTAGTGCTTGGGCAAGGCACTTCTCTGACCCCCAGGTCCCCCATATAGAGGTAATAATACCTAGCTCCTGGAGTTGTGTGGATTAAACGAGGCAGTGGGGTGCCAGCACTGAGCACAGTGCCTGGCGGGGAGCAGGCCTTCAGTGACTGCTAGACATTGCTATTGATGATGCAGTCAATGGAGTTCTCTTTCTGTCTCTACCTCCATCTCTGCATTCCTCAGGTTTTCCCATCCATTCTCCGTACTGCTTTTGGGATCGAGGTCTAGTCTGATTTGCTCTGTGTCCTTGGGCAAATCCCTTGCAGTCTCAGGACCTGCTCTCCCCATCCAGCTAGAATGCACTGCCAAGGCTGCTGGGGTCCCGCCTCTCCTCCCTTCCTCCCGCGGCTAGCCTTCCTGCCCCGCCACCCAGCCCCAGACTCATTTTACAGGTCAGTTCCCTTTAATGAGTGGGACTCTGAGCCTTTTTCCTTGCAAAATGGAAACTGCAGGTTCATCAAAATCTCATTAACCTCCATTCTCCCAGTGGCCCTGCGGGGGTCAGGCCTGTCTCGGGCTGGGGGCGCTACTTCCCAGCAGGCCAGGGTCCGGGTCTATCTGGGGCTGGGAGTGGGTAGGGCTACTGGTTTGCTGGCTGAATTGCATTCAGGCCACAGTGCCCAGCCCAGCAAGCCCTGGCCACCTGGGGGTCAGACGAGAGAGGAGGCCTCCAGCACTTTAATTTGAAAACTTGCCAGGGGACCGTGGGGTGTCGGGAGCAGAAGAGAACAGCTGGCTTCAAATGAATGAATACTTTACTTGTAGCTGGCAATTTTCTCCACTTTCATGTCGCCTGGCTCTTTCTTCTTTCATTTTTTTCTTACTTGGAGGAGTAACATGATCCACCACCGTCTCCTCTATCACGACCCTAATTTTTCGTGTGGGACTTGTCTGAGCCCGGCTCTGGGCGAACCAGCACTCACTCACTGGCCCTGATCATGAGGGTGGTCTCCAGGGGTTCACCTGCTCCCAAGCTCTGGGGTCCCCCGCAAGCTGTGGTGCCTTGGACAAGTTGCTAAGCTCTCTTAGCCCCACCTTCCTCATCTACTCTGAGAATAAAGTGAGATAATGTATTTAGTGCCTTGCAACCACTTCGGAAAACAGGGTGGTGCTCTCTTTTAATGTTTAATGTGCACTTATCATTTATTCAAGAGAAATTTAAAAAAATATGCTTACCAAAGGCCTGTATGCAAATGTTTATAACAGCTTTATTCATAATCGCCCCAAACTAGAAACAACCCAAAGGTCCATCAGTTGGAGCGCAGATGAATAAACCGCGGTACATCGATGTATGGGAATACCACACGGCAGAGAGAGAAACGAACAACGGGTATCCACATGACACAGATGTATCTCGAAAATATTCTGCTAAGTGAAAAAAGTAGACCCAAACGGCCAAATGCAAGGTGATTCCATTTCACGACAGTCTGGAAAAAGCCAAAGGATAGGCACAGAAATCAAATCAGCAGCTGCCCGGGGCTAGGACTTGGGGAGGAGAATGATTGCAAAGGGGCCTCAGGCGGCTTTCTGGGGTGACAGAAGTGTCTGCATCTTGACTGTGGTGGTGACTATACCGGTGTGTGTGCCTTTCAAAACTCGCCCAGCTGAATACTTTAAAAGGCTGAATTTTATTGTATGGAAATTACACCTCAATAAACCTTACTTTAAAAAATAATACTAGCCGATTTTAAAATTTATTTTGGCTTTTTTATTGAGGTATGACGTGCAAATAGTACACCGCACCGTAAAGCGCCCTAATCGTGCGCGCGCATCTTTCCTGCACCATAAGGAGCCCCAATCTTACGTGCACAGCTTCATACGTTCTTGTGCATCTGATCTGCACCCCACATCAGTGTATTAATAGGAAACATTTCCCGACCTCCCAACTCCCTCATTCTCCCCTCCAAGACTACAACCCTCCAAGTTAACCACCGTTTTGACATCTCTCACCGCAGGGTAGTTTTGTGAGATGATCTGGTTGCCCAGGTCACACAGCAATCCTGGCTGAGCTGGGACCTGTCACCCCCTGCTTGCCCCTTTCCCCATCCCCCCGAGGCCAGCAGAGCCTGCCTTTGGCTCTCGCCCATTTTTCTGTCATTGTCATTGTCAGAGTATAACTTATATACCATAAAATCTGGAGTGCACAGTTCAGTGGGTATTTACTTAGGCACATACCCACGGAACACCTACCTAGGTCAAGACATAGAACATTCCTAGCACCTTAGAAACCCTCTCATAGGGGACCCCTTTCTAGTCAATTCCCCCCACCTCCCAAGGCAAACCATTACTCTCATTTCTATGACCATAGTGTAACATTGACTGGACTTACAAATGTTTTGAACATATAAATTTATATGTTTTGAACATATAAGTGGGCTCATCCAGTACGACCTCTTGCGTCTGACTTCTCCCACTCAACACAAAATCTGGACAGTCATCACGTTGTGCGTGGCAATAGCTTGTTCTTTTCTTGCCGTACGGTATTACTGCGTACACGCAAGTCACAGTTTGCTCATGTCCATTCTGTTTGGGTTGTTTCCACGTTTGGGCAATTGTCAATAACGCTTCCATGAATATTCCTTTTGGTAGACACTTATTTCTGTTGGGTACATACCCAGGGCTGGAATGGTTGGGTCATTGAGTGGGCATATGGTTAGCTTCCTAAATGGTGGCACTTCAGGCATTTTAGGGACCCAGCAGCCAGAAGGTTCATCGGCACTGACACCCCTGCAGCCCCGAGCCTTGCTGAGATTTAGTAAGTCACCGCGGCTGCTCTTCAGGCAGGCACTGGGACCCCGAGCCACCCTGCTCCATTAGCAAGCGTAGCAGGGAGAAGGGGCCAAGCGAGGGGCAGTGCGGACCTTTCCGTGGGCAGGCTGGCTGGCTTGCTGAGCCCAGCAAAGGTCAGGCCGCCCTGCATTTTCTCCTCCAATGATCTCAGCTCTTAGGAGCAATTAGCTTTCAGCGAAGCAGGGAGCTCAGAATACTAACCAGATTGGCCTATTCTGGGGGGCATTTTTCACCTTCCACCTGGCCTCAGGCTCTGTCTTGCAGATAGGGCACCCAGTGGGGGAGCCAGGGAGGGGAGCATCGTCTGCTGTTGCCTCTGTGCATTATATTAGTGTTCTAGGTCACCAGATGCTCTTTGGTGGGGCACAGCACCTGGTGCCACTCTGCTGTGGCATGCCTCCTGGGGCAGGATACTTATCACCGCTCCTGGCTGCTGCTTACTTCTCCGGGCAGCTCTGCCCATCACACAGTACTTCTTTGTTCATTGTGCTGCTGTTTGTAACAGCCCCAAACTGAAAATAAGCTGGAAGTCCATTGGAAAGGGACTGATTAAGTAAATGACATATGTTACATCCTATTAAACATATAACGGATACTGTGAAGCTGTTATGCACAGGAATAAGACATATTAATAGCCTGTACCCCTGATGTGACACCCTGAGATGGGCACAATGTCACCTTTGTGTTATTATTGCAAAAAATGCATAACCTCAATCTAATCGTGAGAAGATATCAGACAAACCTCAAATTGATGGACAGTCTACAAATTAACTGACCGATACTTTTCAAAAGCATCAAGGTCATGAAAGACAAGGAAAGTCTGAGGAATTATCACCAGATTAGAGGAGACCAAGGAGACATGACCCTGAAATGCATTGTGGGATCCTGGATTGGCTCCGGAATAGCAAAAAGACATTCGTGGAAAAAACAAGCAAAATTCGAATGAGAATGATACTGCGCTGATGTTACTTTTATGGCTTCAGTAAATATTCTTCGGCTATGTAACATGTTGACATTAGAGGGAGCTGGGTGAGGAATACATGGGAGCTCTCTGTGCCATTTTTTACAGCTTTTCTGCAAATTTATTTCAAAATATTATTATAAAATATTATTTAAAATAAAAAGTTTAAAGCAAAGATGATGATATTGATTAGGACTTCTTCTTCTTTTTTTTTTTTTTGAGACAGAGTCTTGCTCTGCCACCCAGGTTAGAGTGCAGAGGTGCAATTCCCTGCTCAAGCAACCCTCCCACCTCAGCCTCCGAGTAGCCAGGACTACAGGTGTCACCACCAAGCCTGGCTAATTTTGGTTTTGTTTTTTTTTTAGTTTTTTAAGAGACGGGGTCTTGCTATGTTGCCCAGGCTGGTTTTGAACTCCTGGTCTTAAGTGATCCTCCTGCCTCGGCCTCTCAAAGTGCTGAGGTTACACGCATGAGCCACCACACACGGCCTAGATCAGGACTTCTTAATCTTTTCTGTGCCACGGGCCTTTTAGGTGAGGACCATGGACCCTTTCTCACAATAATGGTTTTAAACACATAAAATAAGATGTGGCAGATTTCTAAGAAGACCAATTATTCTAAAGTACAGCTATCAAAACATTTTAAAATTTCTGATACAGAAATATACATGCCTCTTTAGTAATGTAGTCACTAACAAGATGTAGCAGCGAGTGTAATAACCACTGTAATTTCAAGGCAGTGATGAGCGTGAACAGTATTTCGAGATAGCTGCAATAATGGAATTTGTTCCCAAAATATCTACGATCACTACGGTGGTGAAGTCACAGATGCTGCGGTTGCTACTCCGGCTGGTTGCCCACGTTCACGTGGAAGGAAATGAGAAATTTCAGTTAGAGGTTAGCGAAAATAAGGATATAATTTTTTTCCCATTCGAGTTCATGGGCCTCTGAATTCTATTTGCAGTCTGGCAGTGTCTGTCACATCCTGATGTAAATGTATATTTATTGAACTGGAAAGAAGATCGTAATATATTAGTAATGGAGGAAAGCAAGTTACCAAGCAATGTGTACAGTAAGATCCCATTTTTGTAAATTAAAAATGTCTGTGCTTGTGTGTACATTGTGTATTCATTCAACAAGCATCCCACGGTCGCCTACCTTGAGCCAGACTCTTGAGAATTTAGCCATGAAAAAGACAGACATGGTTTTTACCTTCTCAGAGCAGGATGGCTAGAACCAATAGCTTGGAACACTATAGGGAGGGATTGTTTGTTTTTGTTCTTCCTCTTGCTTATCTATATTGTCTAATTTTTCACAGATATGTCTTTGGGGCAAAATATCTTTTAAAACGAAGAAGAAAGTTCACCTGCATCCCAAGCTGAACCTTGTCTGCAGGTAACACCCTCCCCCACATTGACCCTAGATCTGCCCTTGTGTACCCCCCAAAACACAACCCCACTTTAGTGCCCCATGGTGGCTATTAGGGACAGGCAGATGGTGAATTAGGAAGGCAGACCCTCCTTTCTCCAGGCTGACCGCCCCAGGTCCCTCGACGGTTCCTCGCCCAACATCATTTCAAATCTTTTCACCATCACGGTGACCTTTCTTCGGACCTACCCTGGTTTTTTCACATTCTTCTTACAGTGTGGCATTGAGAGCTAAGCTCCAGATGGAGTCTGCCTCGCTTAGATTGCAAGCAGACTATCACCTCCACCCTTCTAGACTTCTATTTACGTCATGCTTCTATTTATGTAGCCTACGACAGCAACCACTTTAAAAAACAGCTTTATTTACGCATAACTCACGTACCCTATACATTTGTTTTTTAGTGCTACAACAAATGACCACATACTTAGTGGCTTCAAACAACACAAATTTATTATCTTATAGTTCTAGAGACCAGAAGTGTGACAATTAGTCTCACTGGACTGAGATCGAGGGGTTGGCAGGGCTGTTCCTTTCTGCAGGCTCTAGGGGACAATGTTTCCCTGCCTTTTCCGTCACCTAGAGCCCGCCTGCACCTGTGGGGGCCTGGGCCCTCCCTCCATCTTCAACGCCGGTAGCCCAGGGCTGAGCCCTTCTCATGCTGCCATCTCTCCGGTTCTCCCTCCGATTCTCTCTTCTACTTTTAAGGTCCCTTGTGATCACATTGGGCCCCCCTGACAATCCAGGGTAACTTTCTTGTTTTAAAGTCAACTGATGAGCAATGGTAATCCCATCTGCAAACTTAATTCTTCTTTGCCTTGTAATCTAACATACTCACAGGTCCTGGGAATTAAGACAGAGACGTCTTCGAGGGGCCGTTGTTCTGCCTACCACACCGCACGATGGACCCATTTACATGTACAATTCAGTGGTTTTTAGTATATTCACAGGGTTATTGGCAACCATCACCACAATCTCTTAGGACATTTTCATCGTCCCCAAAATAACCCTGTATCTATTAGCAGTCACTCCCTTATCCTCCCAGCCCCCTCCCCAACAACCTCTCCCGTTCTCCCAGCCCTAGGCAACCACTAGTCTACTTTCTGTCTCTACAGATTTGCCTATTCTGGGCATTTCATGAACGAAATCATACAATATGCAGTTCTTTGTGATGGGCTGCTTTCACTTAGTGTAATGTTGCAGCCTATATCAGTACTTTATTCCTTTTTATTGCCAAATATTATTCCACCGTGTGCATATACCACATTTTATTTATCCGTTCATCAGTTGATAGGCCCATGGATTATTCTCACTTTTTGACTATTATAAATAATACTCTGATAAACATTTGTGTATAAAGTTTTGCGTGACCATATGTTTTCATTTCTCTCAGGTATATACCTGGGACTGGAATTGCTGTGTCATACGGTAACTCTATGTTGAACATTTACAAGGACCCACCACCTTGTTTTCCAAAGTGGCTACATCATTTTACATTCCCATCAACACTGTATGAGGGTTCCAGTTTCCTCATATCTTTGTCAACACTTGGTATTTTTTATTATAACCATCATAGGGGGTGTGAAATGGTTTCTCACGGTTTTGATTTGCATTTCCTTGACAGCTAATAAAGTTGAGCATCTTTTCATGTGCTTTTAGCCATTTGTATACCTTCTTTGGAGAAATGCCTATTCAGACCATTTGCCCATTCAAGAGATGGAGTTCATTATCTTACTGAGTCATAAGAGTTCTTTATATATTCTCGATATGTCCCTTATCAGATGTAGGATTTGCAAGTATATTCTCCCATTCTATGGATTGTCTTTTTGCTTTCTGGATGGTGGCATTTGCAACACAAATGCTTTCAGTTTTGATGATGTTGAATGTATCTATTTTTCTTTTGTCACTTTTGATTTTGGTGTTGTATCTATGAGACCATTACCTAACGGGGGGTGATAAAGATTTGCTCTTATGATTTTTTTCTAGGAATTTTACAGTTTTAGCTTTCACACTTACGGTGATGATCCATTTTGAGTTAATTTTTGCACGTTGTGCAAGGAAGGGGTCCAATTTTGCTTTTTTGTATGTGCGTGTCCAGTTATTCCACCACCCCTTGTGGAAAAGGTGATTCTTTCTCCGTTGGTCCTTTTGTTGAAAATCAGTTTGGAGAGTATTGCCATCTTAACAATATTGAGTCTTTTGATTCAGGAACATGGTATGTCTTTCCATTTATTTAGGTCTTTTTAAATTTCTTTCAACAACATTTTGTAGTTTCCAGACTATAATTTTGCACTTCCTTTTGTTAAAGTTATTCCTAAGAATTTTATTCTTTCTGATGTTATTATAGATGGAATTTTTTAAAATTTTCATTCTTATATTGTTCATTGCTATAAT
This sequence comes from Lepilemur ruficaudatus, assembly GCA_963574885.1. Classification (NCBI taxonomy): domain Eukaryota; kingdom Metazoa; phylum Chordata; class Mammalia; order Primates; family Lepilemuridae; genus Lepilemur; species Lepilemur ruficaudatus. The sequence goes on from CAUYRT010069492.1 coordinate 39,113, forward strand.
ATAGAAATACAATTGATTTTTGTGTATTGATATTATATCCTACAATATTGTTGAACTCATTTATTAGTTCTAATAGTTTTTTTAGATTTCTTAGAATTTTTTATATGCATGACCATGTATTCTGCAAATACAGGTAGTTTTACTTCTTCCTTTCCAATCCAGATACCTTTTATCTCTTTTTCTTGCCTAATTGCCATGGCTAGGACCTCCAGTACAATCTTGAATAGAAATAGTAAGAGCAAACATCCTTGCCTTGTTCCTATTCTTAGGAGGAAAATGCATTTAGTCACACAAGTTTGTTAGGTGTGGCTTTTGTAGAAGTCCTTTAACAGATTGAGAAAATTCCCTTCCATTCCTAGTTTATTGAATGTTTTTATCATGAAAAGTGTTGGATTTTGTCAAATGCTTTTCCAGGATTTATTGAGATGATCAAGAGGTTTTTGTCATTTATTCCATTAATGTGATGTATTATGTTAATAGATTTTCATATATTAAACCTACCTTGCATTCCTGGGATAAATCCCACTTAGTCATAGTGTATAATCCTTTTTATATGTTACTAACTTTGCTCTGCTAGTATTTTATTGAGAATTTCCCACTGTATATTCATGAAAGAAATTGTTCTGTAATATTCTTTCCTTGATACGTCTTTAAAAATCATTTTTTAAAAGCCACAGCATGCTGTTGATTTTTAGCAAAATTGATAGCAATTTTGTTTGTTGTCTGCAATTCCCTCCTGCACTAGCCAATATGTTGGGAGACCTGGACAGAATCTGAACCAATGTTAACAAAATCACACAGTGCAATCTTGAACTTGTTGTCTCTGGACCTCAATTTCCTCTTCTGTAATTATGAAATTGTAAACTCTTCAAGATTATGGGGTCTTATGGCTAGAATGGATGCCCAGTCCAGTGCTCTTGCCCTAGGACTAAGTCTGAAAATGTCTTTCTATCCTGCTGATAAGTAAGATAGATCAGCGCTTTCAAAGCAATGTGTACATGAACATGTATCTGGATCACCAGGGAATCTTGTTAAAATGTAAACGCTCACTCAGTAGGTCTAGGGAGGGTCCCAAAATTCTGCATTTCTCACAATCTCTTGGGTGATGCTGATGCTGCTCTTCCATGGGCCCCACTTTGAGAAACAAGGAACTAGAATATTGTTTCCCAAGCTTTGTTCACATAAGAGCCAACCTCATTTTTCTTTCTTTTTTTTTTTTTTCCATATTCTTCCTTTATCTGTATAATTTCCTAAAATTTTTTTCACTTAATTGACTAGAAATTAAATTCCTTCTTTGGGTGGAATTCAGATTCATTATAGGTAATAATGTACATCAAATCATAGGTTTTATGCACTAGTTATATTTTTTCTAATACACATTAAAAACATCTATTCCAATGTAAAAAAAAAATCATTGGCATACCACTAGAAATAATCTCACGTACCACTGGCCCACACAACCCCCTGTGGTAAGTATTGCATTAGAACTTCCCAGGGGCTGAGAATGTAGTTCTTGCCCTTTAAACACCATTGCACTTTAATTGGACACTTTTGACTTGTGTCTCATGATTTTGCCCCATTTTTCTCTGCTGCAATTTGGCCAGCAATTCCTGTCTTTCCCTCTATTATCCACCCTGATTAACTCAGCTGCACCTGTCAGCCTTTATTCCTGCAAGCGGGTGGAGCGAGGCGTGCTGAAGAAGTCGTTAAAATGCATGCGTTTGATCATGTTCACTCTTTCCTGTCCAGAGCACAGAGAGCTAAGTCCCTGGGCCCCACATCTGGGCTTCATCTGGCAGGCCTGGGGCTCATGGCCTCGGGCAAGGATGCCTATGGAAGGATTGCCCTGCAGGCTTCATCTGGCGGACATTGTTGGGGGCACGGCTTGGCTGGGTCTCTAGGAGTCTCTGGGGTGCCTGACACCACCAACTGCAGAAAGCAGGGACCAGGCTGCTCAGTGAATCCTGCTCGTATTCTCCAGAAGAGGTGCTTATGAAGACGGAATAAGGCTGGTCTGGAGAATTCGGATTCTTCTTGTTTCTGCTTGTCTCTTTCTTTCAGGTATTTGTGGGATGCATCACTTAACCTCACGGAGCCTCCTTGTTTCCCTCTGTAAAATGGGGATGATGGTAACTGCCCACATGAGGGGGGAGGTACAGGAGTTAGAAATTCAGGTTTTGATCTCCAACAGGCTGGTTCTGTCACTTACGTTGTGTGTGACCTGGAGCAAATCATTTTGCTTCCGTGAGTCTCAGTTCCCTCCTCTGTAAAGTGGAGATAACAATAACTACAGGGACAGCGCTGGAGGGTGAAGTCATGTTGAGCCAATGGCTGGCATAGAGGGAACACTCCATAGATGACACCAATTATCATTATCATCATTGTCACATCACCATCATCATTATGATATAAAATATTTAGCAAATCTGGACTATTTTGGTATTTAATATTCATTTCCTCTTCCTCCCTCCCTCCCTCCCTTTCTTCCTCCTTGCCTTCCTTCCTCCTGTCTTTCCTGTCTCCTCAATTCTTTTATTCTCCTTCTCGCCTTCCTGTCTTCCTAGGTGCATCTGATGGTGACTGCAAGAAGCAGCGGGAGGGTAAACTGGAAAAGTAGATTTCGGTCAGATTCTGGAGGGACTGGAATGTCAGGGGAAGGAGTCTGATCTTCACCCTAAGGGCAATAGTCAGCCATTGCAGGTTGCAGAGCAGAAATAATGTATGGCGAAAGTGGGGAAGTGAGCTTGGAGGCAGAGATTGGGAAGGAGTGGTACCCGCGGACGCTGGTGAGACCAGAGAGGTGAGATGCCCAGGGGGCCTGGAGGTCAAGTGAGACGGGTGGGGAAGCAGAGGCTGCCCAAAGCTTGCCTGGGAGAAGCAGCGCCACTCTCAACTTTCACCTTGCCTGCAAAACCCCGCCAGAGCACCCCACCTTACTGTGTGACCGCAGACGAGTGCCTAACCTCTCTGAGCAGTAGGGCGATCATAGGCGTCGGTGACTCCTCCTGGCTTCCCAGCAAAGATACTTCTGCATCCTACAGGCTTCCATCATCTTCCAGGGCGCTCCCTGTGCAGAGATTAATTTGTTTACTCCCTCGCCTGGAGATGAACGGAGAGAACTAATCGTCCATCAGCCACGGCTCCCCCAGCCTCCCGCCGCCCCACCCGGAATGTCCATTTTCTGGCAAAATATGTCCTTGCCGCCGACAAGGCTGCTTGGAAAATGCTAATTTTATCCTCGAATTAAAATTTTTTCCCTTACCCTCGTTTTAATAAAAATGAAGCATCCGGAAACATTGCCACAGTGCAGAAGAGGAAGATCTGACATAATTTTTAAAATGCCTTCAATCATGCTGCCTTCTGAACGGTCTGTCCTCTCACCCTGACCCCCTCCCCATCTTCCTACCCCCTGAGGCAGCATTTACATTTCTTAATAACCCCTCATTAATATTCATGAGAAGGGGCGGGTAATAATGGCTGAGCACACGGCACTAATTCAATTTCCACCCGCCTCAGCGTGTTTACTTAATCACCAAGGGACCCGGGTTACTCAGTACAATTATTTATTCAGAATTAGATCTGGAGGCATCTGGACTGGAAACAGGGTACCAAGAGCAAAATGGAAATCGAATTCTGTTCGTCCTCCTCTGGCCGCCGCCTCCTCCTGACCGTCTGCCAATGTTCCAGGCGGCCGGCAGGGCCTGCAGGACAAGCCTCGGTGCCTGTGGGCAGCTCCTGCTTGTGCCTGGGTTGAATGTGTTCCAGGTGCTCTGGCCCGGGCAGGAATCTCTCACTGATGGAGGCCTAGGAGGGGTCACCAGGCCCAGTGGTGAGCCAGGTGCACCGTCCCAGCCAAGAGCGTGGCCAGCCAGAGGTGGGCCTCTGGGAGATGCTGAGTTATTGGCCCAGCCTCGACACGCGGTGTGGATAGACACTTGATCAGGTCCCCATATAGAGGTGAGAGTTTATGACATGGGCTTAAACAATGCCTGCTCACCATCGATCCTCTGCCTAATTGTCACCCGCTCTAGGTTTTGGGGACTAGGTTAGGTTCTCCTATTACACACCTCCTATCACAAACAGGATGGCTCCGTCACAGCACCTGGTCCACGCAATTGTTTCTGATTAGTTTCTCAGGTTCTGTTTCTCCCAATAGACTGCCAGCTCCACGGAGGTAAGTCCCATGGCCGTCCTCCTGGCCATAATGTGTCCCCAGCATCTAGCAATGCCCTGCACAGAGGAGATGCTTAGCAAATATTTGTTGACCCATTGACTGACTTACTGATTCTCAAGCCTTCATTTCCTTATCTGCAAAATAAAGCTAAGAATACCCATCTTGCAGGGTTGCCCTGAGGACTCGGCATTATCAGTGTAAAGTGCATTCAGAGGATTTTGGTGCCAAGTGTGCTGAGCCCAGTACCTGACACGGAATAAACACCCGGTTAGCATAAGATGCTGCCATTATCGTTACTGTTTTTTCTAATCGTGGCAGATCACAGAAGGGTGAACTGTGGCAGGTATAGGCAGACCCAGGGGAGCCTGGGCTTAGAGTCTTGAAATGACTTTCTAAGTTCACACAACTAGTAAGGTCTAGCCTCAATCCTGGCTTTGCTTCTTGGAGGTTGGACGACATTGGCAAGTTGCTTAACTTTTCCAAGCCTCAGTTTCCTCCTCTGTGAGATGGGAATAATAATGGAGGTCACCTACTGGATTGCTAGGGAAGACCCAGCACAGTCTCTGTGCAATTTAGCACGGACGCTCGTTCATAAACGTAATAGAGAGGGCTACTGATATGGCAGATGTGGTGAGTAGTAGCGCAGGCAGAGGGAATGACATGAATATGTATTATTAACTCACTCATTAATTAATTTGTTCATTCATTCAACATGCATTCGTTAGCCCCCGCCAGGTGCCTGGCCTAGTGCTGGGCTCCGAGAGGGAGCAGAGGGGAAGGACACGCAGCTCCCTTAGCCCAGGGGCTCCCGCAGACAGGAAAGATGAAACAAGAAGGCAAGTCACAGGCCCCTGGGCAAATGCCAAGGCTGGGAAGGGGTTAGGCAAAGGTGGCTGAAGGGCTGGCATCTGGGGCAAGAAGAATTTGGGCCAGAGTGAAGTGTAGGAGCGTTCTGAGCAGAGGAATCAGCAGGAGTATAGGCCTGGTGGAGGGGATTTTCTGTTACGGTCAAAGCATCCTCGACTGACACATCTTGGTGTAAGTTATCCCCACTACTTCAACTGTACCCCTCTACCTTCATGCTCAGTAAACTCCTGCTCATCCTTCAAAGCCCAGCTCCAGTTGTCCAATTGTCCAATTGTCCAATTTTCTGACTTCTGGCAAAGCCACACTGTTTCCTGTTGTTCTCCAGTACTGTGCTCCTACCCCGTCCTCACACTTTTCATAGAGTCTGTCTCCAGTTCTCACCCTCCTGCCACTCTTCTCTCTGTGCAGGGGCTGAGTTTGGCCACTAGGAGGCACTGCAGGCGAGAGGAGTTTCTCGTCTAGGCCTGGGCAGCATCTCCAGCGGTGGCTGTGTCTCCTCCATGTCCCTAGCTCCCCTGGAGCTCCCTTGTAGTCCCATATTCCACCAAGTGACCTTGCTCCTGGGCTGGCAGCACTACCTCCTCCTTCTGGCCTTTGGGTCTAGGCGTGTTGGCGGCCTCCAGCTGTTGCTAATTTCTGGGCTCCTTCACTGCCTCCAGTTGGCTTCTCAGCTCTTTCATCGCCCGCCGTTCCCTAGATTAAAGTTCCTCTTTTGAAAACACTCAAGTGTTCCCTGGTTAGACACCGATCAATACGCTTCCCTGCTGGGCTGCAAGCTCCTGGTGAGAAGGCCTCCATCTGGTGTCCCCAGGGCCTGGACACAGAGAAGCCAGAAGCCCAAAGGTGAATGAATGAATGAAAGACTTTTGATTGCATGCCTTGTCTAGTCAGCCTCTACTCTTGCTCAGCAAAAGAGAGGAGGCATAAGGGGAAAGAATTGCTTTGAATCTCTTGAGGTTAACAAACGTTTGTATTAATACAATATCGGCCACTCGCAGTGGCTCACGCCTGTAATCCTAGCACTCTGGGAGGCCGAGGCGGGAGGATCCTTTGAGCTCAGGAGTTCGAGACCAGCCTGAGCAAGAGTGAGA